>PVJA010019086.1:0-38929 GCA_004027025.1 Myocastor coypus
ATTTTTTTTTTTTTTTTTTTTTTTTTTTTGGTCTTTTTGAGACAGGGTCTCGTTATGCAGTTCAGGCTGGCCTTGAGCTCACTTTTGTAGCCCAGGCTGGTCTCGAACTCGTACCAGTCCTCCTGCCTCAGCCTCCCAAGTGCTGGGATTACAGGCATGAGCCACCACGCCCGGCTACATTTTGCTTTCAGCAGCTAAGTTAACGGTAATTTATTCTGCAGCAGCAGAAAACAAAGATAGAGTTTGCTGCCTAGAAGGTCTATTGTAACAAATTCCTAGAAATATACACAATAGCTTGCTTGGGACATCATAACAAAATTTTGCATTCCGGGTGGCTTAAACAGTAGAAATTTATTTCTCACCTTCAAGGAGGGCATAAGCCTGTGATGAGGGTGCTGACATGGTTCTTCTTTTCTGAGGCCTGTTTCCTTGGCTGTCAGATGGGCACCTTGTCACTGTGCTCACATGTGACCTTTTCTCTGTGTGTAACTCTAGCATCTGTTCATGCTCCTTTTTATAAGGACATCAATCCTGTTGAGTTGTGACTCACTCTTAACCACATTTGACTTGCCTTAGCTCACTGGTGTCCTTTTCTCAAAACACATGTAGGGGATTAAGGCTACAGCATATCAATGCTGGGATGGGTACAATTTAAGCCACTGCACTGTAAGGTGTTTTCTAATCAGATAGTGAGTGGAAGCCAGGGAAGTTTGGAAAGACATGGTAGATGCCTAAATTGTCATGAGCTGACTCTTCCTTGCAGTCTGCACCTTGACGGTGCTCACGGTCAGGGCAGAGAAGTAAGTGAGGTTCAGGCCATAGGAAAGAAGAGGAAGATCTGAGGTCTTTGCTTTGTGAAGCTTCATAAAAGTATTCCCCACAGTTACATGGAAAGCAGAAATTATAAGCGATAAACTCAGCTATATTACCAAAGAGATTTGCAAAAAACAAATGTTGATGGGCCCAATTGCCCCCCGCAAGAGGATACATGAGTTGAAGGAGTGCTTTTGCTTTTTCTTTTCTTTATTTTTTTTTAACAGAATTTGAGGACCTAAAAATCCAGATGCCATCTACATGGTAAGGACACCAAACGCCAAAATGAAGAGATTCACTCCCAGGAGGGCAGGCCCTAGAGAGAGTTCTGGCTCTGTGACTATACAGCTCTTTATTGAAAACTCATATCAAACAGTCAGAGTACACAGTCACACAAAGGGGCCCTTTTATAGTAATTGTCAGCATGCCCCATGATTCTTCTCATTAAAACTACAGAACTTTAAGGAGGCCTAAGGACACTCTCTATCTCAGCAGGTCAAAGAGCAGGCAGCTTTTCCTTCAAAACACCTGTGGATAGGGCCTTTGTCTAATGGAGTCAACCACAGTGAAATACAGAGTCTATGAAAAATTTAAGAAATTGTTTCCACAGACACACTGTTAGGTCAGCTTTAAAGGGACGCAAAGTAGGAGGTAAAGAATATCCAGCATGCACAGATTCTGCTGACAGAGAGGAGGCAGATATAGCTGTATACACTACAAGCACATGCTATTAAGAAAAGGAGGGCAGAAAAAGGACCCCAAGTCTTTCCTACATGGTGTAATTTAGGTAGGAGATCCCTAACCGTGGCCAGGCTGTGTTTTGGAACAGAGGCAGAGCAATGTCGTGGTTTAGATGGAGGACATGCCCCAAACCATTACATGCTCAGCAGTAGGGGTTTTGGAAAGTGATTTGATCATGGGGACCCTATACTGGTCAGCAATGGATCCACTGGTGAGCTCTGCTGTGGATGTGCTGGGGCCTGGTTTAGGGGATCACTGGGGCCTTTCCCACTCTCCCTTTCCCTATGCTTTCATGGATGTGGGGCAGGTAGCTGTCCACCACCAGGCCCTTCCACCAAGCTGTTTGTGCAATAGAGTTAGTCGGTCCAGGCCTGAGAGTGTGAAGCAAAACAAACCTCTCTTCCTTGAAGTTATGGAGGTTGAGATTTTTGTCTCCATCATAGAAAGTAGCTAAGAGGATCGTGATTCCTCTCTATTTTCTGTACCCCTGACTTCATCCCAGTTCCCTCATATTGAGCCAAAAGTAATATACCTCTTACTCCATTGGCCCAGCATAGTGTGTTGGGAAATCTGGAGGCAGATCCCTTGTGTCGTTAGTTTCACAGGTCCACAAATGGTGGATTGTGCTTCAGAAACTATGTGGCTCTTGGTAGACTTGGCTTAGGAAATGTCTTTGACTCATGATAGAGATACTGAGGGCTGCAGTAGTCAGCTTCCAGGCTGGAACGATTGTCACCTTCCCGTGCTTGTGTGTTTGTGTGATGCCCTCTCTGTGAGTGTTAGAAGGATCTGAGCTTGCTTCTAACCAGTAGAATATGGCTAAGATGAGAAATTATCACTTCAGGAGGTGTGGTATCTGGTCAATGATATGGGATGCTACTCCACAGTTACCTTACACACATTATGCAACCATGGCAATGGGATATCAGCTCTGATGGCTAAACGACTGCCAGCTTGATTTGATGGACTTGATTTGCCCAGGTGTTTGGCAGAGCTCACTTCTGGGTGTGTCTGGATGATCATGACAAAGTGATGCTAGACACTGTAAGTGGTTTCTCACCACTTCCTCTGGAAAACTTTTCTTCTCTTTTGCTTTCCAATGACCAGAAACTAAGCAGCCTTGTTCTGCCATAGCCATCCACCATGATAGAAAGTAACAAATCCTTAAAATCAGTCCTTTATAAGCCAAATCTCTTGAATCTATAAACCAAATTAAATATCTCTTCCTTTGAGTTGTGGGCACTAAACATTATGTATCAAGAGTAGGAAAGTAGATTAATACAGATGTATCTACAAACTCCAAGCACTGTTGTTCTTCTGCTGGCCTTCAAAAAGCAAGCTATTGTTATCTTCAGACACAAAGAACAATTTCTGCCAAGCCTGACAGAATACTCTTCTCCATGTAAGCTTCCAGGTAAGCATGAGGCCGAGCTTTTCCTTTGGTGAGAAATGGGACAGAGGACCTCATTAAGCCTCATTGAGAAGACACTCTTTTAGGCCATTGAGTTTGTGGTGATTTTCCCTGCAGCACTGGAGGAATAAGTTGAAGTTTCTCCATAGGTAGTGGCTGAGTAATTACAGCAAATTCTTAGGCCAGCACTGTCTTAAGTAGCATTTGCTCATTACATTTCGTATTTCAGGGACTAAAATGGCAGCATTCAATTAATTGGACAGTGACTTGCTGCTTAAAAATGATTGAAATGACAGATATGTCAATCACATAATGTTTTTACTTAAAATTACATGAAAAAGCAATAACACCTAGAACACTAAGCAAGCCTACAGTTACCATCCTAGTGGCTCCATTTCTATTAGATCCCAAATAAGAGTTAAAATTAGATCTTTCAAATTCCAAACATGAGAAAGAGCCACAAAGAGCCATAGGCCTTTGCCTCTGATGTAGATAGAATAAATTTTGTTAGGTCACCCCCGCCAGGAGAGCCAGTCTGGGCCACATAAGGCATCCCCGAGAATAGCTTATTTATACAGAATTTTCCAGTCATCAAAGCATAGCCACCCTTGTCATTTGGTGAGTTCAGCTGTCAGGAGTTCAGAGGAGGCCACTCCATGGGAGTCCAAAATAAATCTAGAGAGATATTTGTGATCTGGGAGAATCACTGTTTGACCTCAAATATGATTAACTCAGGGTGGGGGAGGCCATCACAGAGCAAGCTGCATGTATTTTATAGTTTACTCATCTGCTTCTCAGCCAATACTGTCACTAAACATTCTGTCTCATTCACTTGAGAAGACTGCATGAGTTATATGCATAATGAAAACTCCTGTCAAGGACCTTGAGTACTCTCCTAGTAGAAAATAAAGTTGTCTGACTTCACTGATAGGAAATCACTGTCAGGAAGGTATTTGAAAGTGATATCATTATCAGATTCTCCAGTGAGTGGTAGTACACGAACTAAACCCAGGCTTTCTAAGTGACAGTGTCAGTGGCATCCTGGACCCATGATGCTAACTAGTTCTATGATCTGGGTAATGTCATGGTATTTAACTGCATCTCAGTTGTATCATCTGTTAGGCTTAAAAGGCAAGACATGAAGGAAGAACTTTTTTTCTCTCTTTATATCCTTTGTGCATGTAACCGCTGTTTCAGGCCTGGTGATGCCCTTAACATCAGGAATCAAGATGATATGGTGAATGCAAGCACAGAGTAGAGGGTCAGATGGTCTGAGGGTTTTAATCCTTAGTTTTTCCAACTGGGTACTTCAACAATTTTTTAAACTTTGCTAGATCTTATTTTAAAAGACAGTTAATACTACTTACTTGAAAAGGATAATACCAAGGATGAGTGAGACAGTATATCAGTCACTTGTCCAGTGATGCTGTATTGCACCCATCCCCAACACGCACGCATGCACGCACACACACACACACACACACACACACACACACACACACACACACTCTCAGTGTTATACAGAGAAGTTGGGACAAGGTGATTCTCTTTGAGGTGGACTTTCTGTTCTCAGATCAGGGAGTTCTCCAAGTCTTGTTCTTGTTGTGAAATAGCCTAAAGGGAGGTCTTAGTTGCCCATTACATGTTTTCATTCCTACTGTTCCATGGACCATGCAGGTCACTTGGGTCAAAGTTTAATTCAAGGATTCAAAGAGTGCTCAGCCCTTTACAGACTACAATAAGAGGAATAATTGAGTTAATAATTCAGTCACCAGAGATGAAATGTGTGGAGCACATTTAAAACATAGCATCTGATACACAAGGCTGTGACTGGTTATTGATAGCTCTGATCATGTGATTTTTGCCAAAGTTCTCTCTGCCTATCAATCTTTCTTATGCTATTTGAGGCAAATGAGAAAATTTCTCCTGGTCAACAGAACCAGCACTTTTTCTATCAAAGGCAATGCTTTGGGAAAGGGTACAGAAGCTAATCACTACCCCTGTAGGACACATAGGAAAGAAAATGCATGTAGCAACGAACTGCAGCTGGGTCTCTGATATCAGGACTGGGTTTAGTTTACTTAGAAATTGGGTAAATTTGTACAAATTAGTTAAACCTTCTGAGTCAAGATTTCTTCATCTATTCAACTGGGTTGAAACTATTCATTTGCTATTATTAGAATGCTACAAATAATACACAGTAGATATTCTGCATTCTGTAAAACACTATCCAATCTCATTCTCAATTTGAAGGTAGAGTAGGATGGGATACAGCATAGCCATGTTCTCAATTTTGGCCAGACCTGTTTCTCGGGATGGTTTGCTCCAAACTACAGATCACTATGGATTTGATGTCTGCTTTGCCTCTTTGCCAACTTTGGCCCAAGGGAGTAGAGTTGGGGGTCAAATGATCAGGCTGAGGTGATCCCAGTTGTACATTCTACTTCTGGGGGCTCTGCATTCTCACGTGCTCCCTGGAGTTATACTGGGAAGCTTGTTGCTGCAGGAACACTTGCAAAGGTATCTTGAACCACCAGGGAAGGCATTTGGGATATCTCTAAGCATCTTAGTCATAAATAACTTCTTGACATAATCTGGTCCTCACAAGTACTTTAAAATATCCTCATTTACATTTACTTTCACTTCCAGGGTGATAGGAGATGCTGATCGCTTGGTGGGGGAGTAGCTAGATAATTTTTTCATGGGGTCTCAGGGATCCAGTTTGAATTGGAATCCTGAGAAATAACCAATGAACTGCCATACTGGATGTCACACTGAGGATCCTGCAGAAGGTATGTGCTTAAAGTCTTGACATGCTCCATATAGAACAAAGGGTGGGCACTTTCAGCAGCGATGTCCCTGGGGTGATGCTGCTCCTCTGAAACTATTCATCTTTGCTTTATGGAGCAGGACAGGTACTACCTAAGCTCACATGTGCCCAGACTTTGACATGAGGTCTTAGAGTAGCTTGAGTGAAGTACTGCAAAGCAAAGCATTGAAGTAAGGAATGGTACTTATAAGAAGTTGATGTTGGGGCTTGGCGGGATGGCTCAGTGGTCTAAAGCGCCTACTTGGGAAAGCTTGGGCGGCTTTAGGGACCGCGGTTCGATCCCCGGCACCACATGCTGTGCCAGCCTTGCCAGCGGGGCGGGCTGAGCCGGCCATTAAAATGAGTGAATAAACAAATAAAGGTTCTGAAAGAAGAAAAAAAAAAAAAAAAAAAAAAAAGAAGTTGATGTCAATTTTTACTTTTTAAAAAATGTGACAGATATTTGAGGGATGAGATGATCTCCTAGAAAGAAACACATCATATAAAAACTCTTTGATACAGTGGAAAATTACTTTTTATGAGTTAGCAAGTTTGGTGGGCTCACAGAAACGATTATATAATAAACTTGTCTTTGGCTTTGGTTTATCCTTCTGTTTGCAACAAGATAATCTTGCTCAGTTCTCTTCAATGTAGGCAGGCCTTTACTATTCCTAGGGTAGTGAAATGGTTGAAAAGGTGTACTGAAGATGAAAAGAAGGGCTTTGGAAATAAATAAGCACATAAATAAGAACTGTTAGGGTCTACGTGTGCTGTGTTCACCAGCTTTGCAATACAGAAATATTTTATAAATTCAACAAAGAATTTCCAGTCTCTCCTTCCAATGAGAACCTCAGTACTCACCAATTCAGAAGATACAGTGTGGAACTTCTGGAGTGAGATTTTCAATAAAAAGCTTTAAAACTCAGGCAACCCAACGACCTGATTTCATTTTATAACTACATTCTGCTTTCAAACAAAAGGGGTCATCTTTGTAACAAAGGCACAATTCCATCAGACATTTTCTATTTTCCTTAAATATTTTTGAAAGTTCCGTAGTTGGGAATATTCCCTCATAACAATTTAAGTAATAAGCCTCTAAACAGCAGGATTCTACATTTGATCAATATGGTTGGTACACTTTAAATTGGAACTGATCTTTAAATGAATCAATGATTTCAAAATAGAACGATTTCTTTTTTTTCTTTTTTTTTAATTTTTTTTTATTCTTAAGAATTTTTTATGTTATTTATTTATTTTTTTCTTGTTTCACAACCGTTGTTCATTCACTCATTTTTATGGCCGGCTCAGCCCACCCCGAGGGCAGGGCTGGTGCAGCATGTGGTGCCGGGGATCGAACCGCGGTCCCTGAAGCCGCCCAAGCTTTCCCAAGCAGGCGCTTTAGACCACTGAGCCATCTTGCCGGGCCCTAGAACGATTTCTTAATACGAGACCTGTGTTCTTCATTCACGGAGGTTTAACAAATGGACTCCTGACTACGGTTTGCCAAATATACATCCTCCAGTACCTACTTGCCTATTTGACCATATCACTTTATCTTTCTCTCAACAGGCTTTGCTTAGAGACACAATATGTTTTTCCTTTCAACTCCCCTGGCCTGTTCCCATTCCCTGGTCTTCTTACTCATTCTTCCTGGTGGCCTGCAAGCACACCCCCTTCCTGTCTTCTGCTGGCCCCATTATTACCACAATGGACTGGGTACACTCTAATGTTCACCAGGAGAAGCCCCACGTTGGGGACCATAGGGCTACAAGTTTCATGTGAGCAAGATGTTTCCCTGCCCAACATTATGCTTTAGTGGATGGAACCAGATCTAGAAGAGGAAGGATGCAAAATCATACTGACTTAGGAGATTAGGAAAATCCTGGTGGATCCAATCCATGAGCTTTGAGAAGAGATCTGGTAGAAACAATGAGGACCAAAAGAAAAGAACAAACTTAATGAGCTGAAGGGCATGGTGTGGCTTGCAAGGCACAGGCCAGAGAGCATACAGAGAGGCCAGAGATGCCATGAGGGGTCAGTGCAGGCTCTCGGATTGCCGGGATTTCATTCAGCTCAGATCTCAGCAAACATCTGCTGCACAGTTTGAATCCCTTGACAACAAATTTCTCCAGGCACAGGAGGCAGCAACATATTCAGCCCTCTAGATGAGCTTCTGGCCAGTGCAGGGGAGCACATAAAGTCACGTGTGAGGGAGCAGGAACTACGGGAGCACCAGTTACCTTGACACAAAGGAGAATGATGCTAGCAATCAGATTGCTGTCCATCTTCTTAAAACACATTTTAATTACTCACAGTCAGGGGAAACAGAATTAAGAAAGAAAACACAGCTTTCAAAACAATTCTAAATGTAAAATTGTGAATCATGAAATGGGAGAAAGAAAGAGAAATTTAGAATAATTGACATGGACTCATTCTGGTTGATCTTTTAACACAAACTAGGACAGAGAAGAAAGCAGAGCAGTAGTTTTCAAGAAATAGGTGCTCAGGCTTGGAGAGTCACTCCTTTCTGTTTTACATCTTGTCATCAGTAATTAGTTTTTAATGCCATGGTCAGAAGTAGAAGACAGAAAAAGGATTGACAGAACCTCAGCTTTGGAAGACAATAAAATACTGAAGATGATGAAGACACAGGAAGCCCAGCCATAGCCAGGCTTCCTTTGGTTTTCTCTGTGAATTTTCAGTCTTGATAGGAAATAAAAGAGGCTTGTTAGAAAAGCTTTGAAGGCTAAATTAGGAAAAGCGTTGTAAGGATGTAAGCATTGCAGTGCATTCACAACTGGCCCAGAGAAATTATATTCCACGACAATTAAAGGGATAAAGATTTTTTTTTTTTTTTTTTTTGCAGGACCGGGGTTTGAACTCACGACCTTGCACTTGCCAGACAGGCACTTGTGCCACGGAGCTATCTCCCCAGCCCCGGGATAGGGTTTTATATTTAGTATTTTTGAGAAAGTTAAATAGATTAGAAAATTACTAGCTGGCTGAAGAAGAGAGAACCCCTATTTTTATAGACAAAAGTAAACAAAAATAAGTTCTATGTGAGGAGAAAATTCAGATGTCTCTGGTAATTGTATGTGATGTAAGGCCAAGGCAATAATTCTCAAACTTTTGGGTTTCAAGAACTTTTAAAACTATTAAAAACACGAAGATTTTGATTTATCTTTTTCAGTTATCAATATTCCCTATTATATAGTCAAAGTGAGAACCATTTCAACCATAAGAATATAAGCTGCAGGATCTACTGGGCACTGGCCAACACATCGGATAGGTTTTGAAGAACTCCACTGCCCACTCAAGAGAATGAGAGTGAAGAGAAAATGCCTCCTTAGTGTTAACAGGAAAATGATGTGATCCTACAGACTCCTTGGGAAAGTCTGATGGGCTCCAGGGGTTCTGGATCGCACTTCGAGAATTGTAGAGGAAAGCTTCTCATAACAGTAGTAAGAAGACACCAACAGATGTTCAGAGCACTCCCATCTGTCATTGAAACTACAATTTCCTTTACTTGATAAATGGATAAACTGTAAAAAATTATCTATCAATCCATTTATCTATCTATCATCTATCTATCTACCATCTATCATAGCTATTATTTAATAAAATTTAAATGTATCAAATTAGTATTGATTCTATAAGTCTAGTTGAAAATTAAAATCTGAAACATGTGTTAAGATGTGCTGTGTGTCTGTGTTAGACTTTATCTAGGTACAAAGACTTCAATATTATCTTCTTTCTATTTTTTAGCATTTATATAATTATTCCTAGGCTGTAATATGAGAAAAGAGTGACCATTGTACTCTATGTTCATTCCACTTAGAACAGTGATTGTTGAAGTGTGTCCTTCATCCAGCAGCAGAGTCTAAGAAATTGCTAAACATGTATACACTGGTCTCTACCCCCAGGACTACTCAGTCAGCACTTCTAGGATGGGTACAAGGAGTTGTTCAGGAGACTATGATAATGACCAAATCAGGCACCCAGTGGGAAACAGTGAACGAAGGTGGGCATGATTCTACTTCAGCAGGAATTTTGATATTATCTATTACATTTTTATGAACAAGATGAGTTCGGTCTATAAAGGCATTTCACAGAGATAACTTTTTTGGTACTTGGAATTGAACCTAGAGCTTTGCACATTCTATGTTTCTAGGCCCTTGTCATATGTTTTATTTTATTTGGTACTTGGGATTGAACTCAGGACCTTGCTCTTGCTAGGCAGGGGCTTAAGCTCCTGAACTATCTCCCTGGCACTGCCATTTATTTTTAAAGGATTTTGTCTATGTTGTTTCAATTAACCTATATATTCTTGATTTGGGCACAAGAGCTTAGCTTTCAACACAAGCCTAAACTAACTTGTGGTGGTTTAATTCCTTACATTTTGCAAATGTTAGTGTCCAGGAACACTGATGATGTCTTATGTGGACAACTTCCTTTATAACTACTTAAATAAAGGTTCTCAAAGTCTGGTTTCCAGAGGAGGGACATCAGTAGCTACTGAAAACATTAAAAGTGCAAAATTACTGAGCTACTTTCCAGTTTCGACCAAGTCAGGAACCCTGTGGATGGAGCCCAGCCTCTGGGGTTTACCAAAGCTCCCTGGATGGTTCTGATAGTCTGTATAGTTTTGGGAAACACCGTAAGTATATATGTGATGCAATGACTATGACAGGTAAGCATGAAGTTCCAAATGGGTCCACAGAAATCCTAGCCAATCAGAAATGAGCGCTGATTGCAGAAGTAGTTTTCACCTTGGCAACAGCTTGCATGAAACCTGCTGACAGGGACTGAAGGACCAGCACTTTGTCCCAACAAACGGGATGATACAATCCTCTCACTGTTTTTATGCTGTGATCAAATGTTTCATTTGTTTGTATGCATTTTGAAGGACAATAGGATCAAATTTACATTCTTGGTTCTATTTAATCTTAAGTAATTTTGTCCCAAAAGGCTTTAAGCTTGCACAATACTACCTTCAGTATTCAATCTTTTACATCAATTCATTCACAGTTCCTAATTTCAAAAGTTGTTCTGATTTTTAAAGTGCATTCAATGTGTTTTATATATCATATTTGAATAATGTGGATGATTTTTCATAGCATTTCTAGAGGGAGAGGATCATTTAGACTACGGTTCTCAGCCTGTGGGTCACAACCCGGGCAGGGGTTGAACAACCAAAACACAGGGGTCGCCTAAAGCCATCACAAAATGTTATTTATTTGGAATTACAATTTTGAAGTAGCCACCAAAATTATTTTATGGTTTTGGGTCACCGCAACCTGAGGAACTGTACTGCGGGGTCACGGCATTAGAAAGGTTGAGAACGACCGATCTAGACTGTATGGTATACTTTGGACCCTTAAATTTCTTCATTTTACTTATTTTAAGAGGACAACAGAGAAAACAGCATTATCTTTGACAATCAATATTGTCTGCCATCTGTCAGCAGTGCTAATTGTACTCATTGTATTTGGAGAAAAACAGTATCATTCCCAAGGAGCTGAGTGAGAAGACTGAGGTAGTGGAGGTTTGTGATGTCTTTCAGTTACATGTACTTGGTTAAGTTCACTCTGGGGGACATTCAATGTCTGAGGTCCTGTTTACAGAAATCCGGGCTGATTCTATACTTGAGATGTACTTTCTTATCAGAATTTTAAGCACACATGGCATTCAAGCCTTTCTGACCAATTTTATGTAGATTGAGTGCTTCTCCATTTAATACAAGGGCTGGAAGACCCATAGAACCAGCATGATAATCACAAGCTAAGTAACTTAATATTTGGGAAATCTTACCAATGATATTGTTAAACTCTGTCAGAAGGGAAAATATAATGAACCACCATATTCAGGAGATAGAAGAAATTATCTAGAAGCTACTCTTATGTTTTACATTCATTGAGTACTCTTTAACAATAGAACACATCTGGGTTTTTAAGTGTGATGTATCTCTAAGACTTCTTCTAGAATGTTTATATCCAATAATATTGATGGTACTCTAGGATTAAAGAAAAGCAAGCCTTAGTTTCACTTGAGAATTTTCCTTTCATTATGGTGATTAACAATGAAAGACTTTTCTGAGTACATTTCCCATTCCAACATCTGAGGTTTGCAAAATAAAATAAAATAAAACAAAACAAAACACGACAAACAAAAATTTAGGCTATGAGAAAAACAAAAAAACTGAAAAGAAGTATATTATAAATACATATAATTGTCACCCTTGGCAGATCTTTATTGAGTTTACATTTTGCTAATATGCAAATATTTTCATGACCATTCTTACCCCAATCCTACTAGGTGTTTCTTTGGTTATCAGAGAAGAAGTTTGTTTGTTTGTTTTGGGGGGAATGGGTTTATTCATAATATTAATTAGTAGAGTTGATTAATTTCTGTCAAAGCATCACTACATACCTGATTAAATTGGAAGGTACTTTTGTTCTTAAGGTTTATCTTTCTAAATATCACTTTTTAAGTGTACTTAGCATTTCAACTATACTGAAACAATTTTAAAATTGTATCAGAAAATAAAATTCACAAGATGCAGGACTGTAAGACTCCACTGGGCTCTGTATAGAGCATACGCACATGTTTAACAGTAGAACAGAATGACCAAGGCTATGCATGAATGGAGAGCCACAGTTCTAACTTGGCTATCTCAGATGATATAAGCATTTCCAGTAATTAATCAAGCATGCCTCCTCTTCATATTCTTTTAAATATGATTCATATATCATTTAAACACAGTTTATGAAGTAGCAATCTAGCAAACAGTAAAAGATTCATGTAGACTTATTAATATAATTTACAAGAGAAGCATATGAATTTTGTGCCTTGTCTGGTCTGTGGTGTATAATGGTGACAAGCATCAGGGATGCTTATCACAGAGAGCTTTGGGAAAGTGCCTGATAGTCTGGAATTCTTATCATCATGAAGAACAGAGAGAAGCTGGAATGTCTGAGTTTTCTTTGCAGTAACATTGTATAGCTAAAATTGAGAGCAAGTGGAGAACAGCAAAAATTGCCTGATATAATTTTTGATCAGTGTCTAATGCCTATAGTAACTTGAGGGGATTGGTAATATTTTTCAGTATAAAGACTCACATTATGCAAGATAGAAGTAAAAATTTCCTATTTTTGTGATGGAATTTTATGTCTGATTTAGTGTTTCTATCTTTGCTTTTGTTACTTGTTTTTATTTTTGTTCATTAAAATAAAGTAAAATTAAGTTAAAAAAATTAAGACTCAACATGTGAAGCTAAACTTGCTTTTTGTCCACTCGAATACATACTAAATAGTGATGAGTATAATTACTGAAGAAAAATGGTAGCTATGTGGATGTTTTCTAGTTTGCCAACAAAGATGATATATTGCACAAATTAAAAACATGGTTCTTTCTTTTATTTATTTGTTATGGTATCATGGAGTGGACTCAGATCCTTTGCATTGAGATACAGCCTTAGCCCTTGTTTTTTTTTTTTTTTGAGACATGGCTCACTAAGTCACTAAATTGTCCAGACTGAACTTGAGTTCGTGCTGCTCCAGTCTCAGCGCCCCACAGTGCTGTGCCTAGAGACACAGGCCACCATTCCCAGCTAAAAACGCATTTCCTAAGCCAACCTACCTTCATGGGTGCCAGCTGTATGGGTGTGATGCAGGAAGGGTCCACCATGGGCTTTGGCCTGTTGGCTGTATCTGCCAACAGGCTGTGCCACTGCTGCGGAAGGCCTGTGAATTTCTGCTCTTGTGGGTCAAACCCAGTATGAACCCTGTGTTCAAAGTTGGATGGGCCAGATATTTCAATTTTTTTCTTCTTCTTCCCAAACATGATGAAAGTTTCTGGAAAATGTAAACAGAAAAGAGGTATCGATTTAGACGTTGCCCGCAGAAGATCATAAGAAAGCTAGTTTAATTAATGTGCAGTTGCCTTTTTCCAATTACATCTCTGGACTCCAGCTACAAAACATAAAAGCTGGATGTTTTCAAGGGTCTCTAAGCAATTCTACTCAAAATAGTTTGTTCTCTCCTTAAGCACTCCAGGTACAGTCCTTGTCCCATGGCCTTTAGATTGGCCCATGTGACTGCTTTGACCAATGGGCCAAGGGTGGAAGACATTTGGGGTGTCTTTTCACTTGTGTTTCTGGCATTTTCCACAGAGGTGAATCAGTCTTGGTCTCAGAAGAAAAGATACATGAGGCACACACAACCCACATGGGTGTCAAGACCAGGCAAACTGGAAGAGACACTGCTAACATATGGCTGGCTCACAAGTCAAAAATTAATGTTTTAAATTGCGCCATTGAGATTTCTGGACTCATGCATTACGTGTATTATCAAGGCAAAAATTAATCAGTACACACAAATCATTTTAAAAATTAAAGCAATTTAAAATTAATAATTAATTAATTAATTACATGGTGTTCATATTTAGTTCATGCTAGCCTCAAACTCAAGAACCTCTGGTCCCAGCCTTTAAAGGGCTGGGATTAAAGTTGCACGTTACACCTGGTTCAAAATTTAGTATTCACTTAAAATGGAAAACATTGGTGTGGAAAAGTAAAACACACCTATACACAAAAAACAGGTTAATAATGACACTTACTATTTGTTAGAGGATTAAATAAACAAACATTCATCAAGACAAGGACTTAGCATAAAGTAAATTCTAAAAACATTGATCATACTTCTGGACAAGTAGATCAAAAACTCGGTTTTTTTGGGAAGCACAAAAGGACCTAGAGAATAAGCCAGGGAGGAGGATTCTCTTTTCATAGAATACTACACTTAATTATTTTTTCTTTTTGAGACAGGGTCTTGCTGTACAGTTCAGGCTGGCCTTGAGCTCAGTTTTGTAGCCCAGCCTGATCTCGAACTCTCACCAATCCTCCCGCCTCAGCCTCCCAAGTGCTGGGATCATAGGTGTGCGCCACCATGCCCGACTTACACTTAAATTTTTTACAGTGGATTTTAATAGAATTGAAGTGAGACACAGCCAGTGACCAGAATACATCTAGAAAAGTCATGCAGAAGGCAAGTTATGCTACAGGGTTGGGGGACAGGAAAGGTAGCCTGGGCCTGAATGCTGGGTGCATCCTGCCAGCTCTGATCTTAGTTCATTGTTTTTCCTACTCCAAGTCTGCTCATCTGTGAACAGGAAAACTATAATCATTTTAGAAGTCATTTCCAACACTGTTGTGGGCTTTATAAAAGGTGAAATTTAGTTTAAACTTTGCTTTGTTGAGGAGCCTTATCTCTGGGCTAGACTGGGGCAGGAGGTTAGTACTACACTTACATGTACATATTCAGAACAGAACATTTATCCAACTGTGATTAATCACATGTAACAGTACACTGAGTGTCTGTTTTCACATAATATCCATGAAAGAAAAAATGTTGTCTCTTACTGCTCCCTAACCTGTGACTTATGGGAGGGTCAAGAAATATTTGCTGCCAGCCTCAAATCACTCAGAATGTCATGCTTATTCAGTAAAGAGCATGCCTGGTCAGAGGTTCTTGGGTGTTAATATCTTCTTCTGCTTTATGCTTTCTCCCCTTTCTACCTCTTTTCATTCTCAATTAAAACTTCAGTCCTTCTGTTCAATACATAATGATGCTTTTCAGGCAGAGTTTTTATGCTATGGTCTCACTCACTTTCTTTTTTTTTTAATTTATGTGTTTGGTACAGGGTCTCACTATGCAGCTCAGATGCATAGTGATCCTCTTGTTTGTGCTGTGACTACAGGCATGTGCCACCACGCCAAGTGGCTAGCTCAGTGCGCCTGGGGATGGGGCTGATACAGCCTGCAGTTCCAGGGATCCCTGTGCTTGCCTAAGGAAGTGCCTTCCCACTTCCTCAAGCCTTTTTTTTTTTTTGCCTGGAAAAATATTTTCTCACTAATACTCCAATAATTCAAAACCTGCATTCTTCTGACCTTGTCAAATCACACTCACATTCTATTTGTTTTACATGTTACCTCAGGACACTTTGGAAAACTGATGGAAAATAAGGGTTCAAAATATTTAGATGTGTGGTCTCTCCTGGAAAATATAATTTAAACATTCTTAAGTATTGTGGTAGTTAGGTTTGATTACATCAACCTAATTAGCTTAAGAAGAGCCTCTTAGAAGATCTAGTAAAACACACTTCTGTGTCTGTTTGGTGGGGTCATGGAGTCATGACGGTGGGTGCCACACTTAGTCTCTGGCCCCTGCCTCTCGGTCACTCTGCTCTCCTTGCTGGGTGTTGTGAGTGCACGTCTTTACTTCACCATGCCCTTACTCCATGTTTCTCCCCTATGTCCAGCTTATCATGAACTGAATCTCCTCACACTGTGAGACAAATCATACCTCTCCTTCTTTCTATTTCACATGCCAGATATTGTGTCTCAACAATGGCAGAGCTGAATGAAGCCAGTACTATTTTTTACACGGAGGTAAACAAATATGTCAGATAATATTAAAACGCTAGCACACTTCTTCCAAAGTGTAAAGGAATAAAAGAACCCAGTTGAGGTAGTTTGTTGCAAAAGTAGCCTACAATGTTTACGCCCATGGAGGGATTTCTCCTGCAAGGACTCAGCTTCAATATATAATTTTCTTATTCAGTGGGATAAAAGAAAGCAACATGAGCATGAAACATGTTTATACATTGATGTTTACTTTCTTGCTCTTGAAACCCACAGGCCACATGAAAACAGGGCCTAACTACACTACTGGAGGACCGAAGACAGTGTAATCTGGCCACTTGCTGCCCAATGAAAACCCAGCTAGAACCAGAGTTCTCTGGCTGACTTAAACTACTCATATAAATGAGCATGTTAAAAAGTAGAAGAACTGCCCAGATGAATAGCATCCATAGGTGCTGATTTATGGAATGAGGGCATAAATGAATGATTGATCCCTTAAGTCATTATGTTTTAAAGTAGATAACTGAATAAAAAATTTAATAGCAAACACATGATTATCATCCATCTTGCAGAGGCTTGGGACATAGCTCAGCACCATAAATACCTGACTGGCAGGCACAAGATCTTGAGTACAGTCCCTGGTTAGAAAAACAATCATTCGTCTTGCATTCTCAGATCCTCCTTATCTTTTCTTTCCATTTTAACTACTCCAAAGTTCCAAGCAACAATGACCCATCTGGTAGCTTTACTAGCTGTCATACAGTTATCTTAACTCAAAGGAGTTCTTGATTGTAGTATTACTGCCCTGTTGGTTGAAGACCTGATGCATTTTCAGTAGGGAAAATTACACTAAATTAGTGATTCTATTTATTGTCTTTTAGCTTGACTTCATGAAATTCATACCAAATATAATGTGAACATTTGTTGAATAAGTCCACTGGAGCTATAATCAAGACTTAAAGAAAGATGGAAATTATTTCAGAAAAGTCACTGGAGTTGTTTTGTATGTATTCATACTGAAATAAACGCCTAAAATGATAGACCAAATTTAGAACCAGCATAAAAATGCTTTGTTATTCCCATCCGGATAATAAATGTCCCAGTGGCTGCTGTGCCATTCAAAGAGAATTTACAAAGAAAAATATCAATGAACTAACACTGTTGCCACTTTTAAATAAGGGACTTGTGGGGAGGAAATTCACAACCAAAATAA
This sequence comes from Myocastor coypus, assembly GCA_004027025.1. NCBI lineage: Eukaryota > Metazoa > Chordata > Mammalia > Rodentia > Myocastoridae > Myocastor > Myocastor coypus. Next base: position 17,408 of record PVJA010019086.1, read on the forward strand.
TCTACCTATACAGCATCCTGTGATACTACACAGCTGTAATTTAAATGGTAATAAGTACATTTCTAAACGTCTAGCAAGTTTGAGTTAAGGAATTATAAAGAAATAAATGTAAAATGAAAAATTATAAACAGTTCTAGTGCATCAACTCTGTGAAACTTTTACTTGATGAATGCAGAGACAGACTCTCTAGGATATGCAGCGATACTCCATCAGTAGCAGCTATTGTGCCATTAGCAATGCGGAAGACTGTACCCAAGCAAAAGACAGAGTCAGGGTCCCAGGGCCTTTTGATAACAGGGTGCAGAGGGGCGCTTGCAGGGGAAGTAGAGAGATGCTTGGTATATGGTTCTTTCTGATGCTCATGCATACTTACTATGTATTTGATCAATGCATTTGATCCTATATATACAAAAACCCTATGCTGAATTTCTCAAGGCTGCTTCCTCATTTTATGATTTGCTAAGGGGATTCACAGACTTAGTACATACTCATACTCATGGTTGTGATCTATTATGACATGTGGCTTAAAAACAAAATCCATAGAGGGCAAAGGTACATGCGGTGAAGTTCAGAGGAAACTATGCTTAAATTATGATGATTTTCCCATTTTCTAGACTGATAACATAATTTAGTATAAATAAGAAAATAATGGATCTTAGATTGGTATCAACATAGTAGGCATGGATAATATTCAGAATATTTTAATAATAATTAAAAACTGCCATTTCACCACAATCTCATTCTCCAGAATGGATTTTTTTTTTCTGTTTATGCCAATGACCCCAAATATGATTGAATGGTCCAGATTAATCTCCTAAGCCCCAGATCTATGCCAAAATTCCTCCTGAATTCTTCCTGTTTTCGACATTCAGCATTGCCCACACTTTACTCCTACTCTTCTCCTTTGTCACTCCACTAGTTCTTTTCCTACATATCTCACAATTCCTACAGACTATGTTCTACACATTCAGTGCAGTTGCAGTGAATTGCTGGAGCCAATTCTGGGGGCCCAGTTTGACTTCCTCTTCTCGTTTGTTCTACTCATCCAATAGGCACCAGTTCCTACCCTTCCACCCCGGATCTGCTGTGCCTACATCTCTTGATATTTCCAATGTGTTCATTTCTTCTCATTTCTAAGACACACTACCACAAATTTAGCAGTTTACAATACATAATTAGTTCTATAGTTTTTGAGGCTGAGTGTCCAGAATAAGTCTTGCTGTGTTGAAAGGGCAGGCACTGGCAGGGCTGTGTCCCTTCACAGAGCGTCCAAGGGAGACCCTGTTTTCTTTCCTTTTTCAGCTTCTAGAGGTTCACTTGTGTTACTTGGCACTTAGCCTCTCCATATGCAAGCCAATAATGCTGCATTTCTTTCTAACTTTTCTTCCATCTTGCATAATACTGTCCACTCTTCTTGTCTGCTTTGTTCCTCTGCTTTTAAGGACTTTTGTGGTCATACTAGACTCATTTGGATAATCTTACATTAATGTCAGATTATCAGCAATTGTAGTTCTACCCGCAATCTTGATTCTCTTTGCAGTGACTTAATATACTCACAAAACTCAGAGACTGGTACATGGACATCTGGGCTGTGGAGACAGCTCAGTAGAATAAGTGCTTGCCTGGCAAGCACAAGGGCTTGAGTTCAATCTTTGGTTCCCCCCCCAAAACAAAACAAAACAAAACAAAACAAAACATGGGCATCTGTAAGTGGAGGCATTATCTACTTCTTATGTCTAGCACAGTCTCTCCACTATCAACGGCACCTGACATCACCCTTTCTGCTCTGGGTCACCAAAAGCTCATCTAGCTAAGTGGCCCTTCAATTCATCACGTCCCCTTCAGAGCACGTTTTCACATAGCTGGCTGACCAGTCTTTCTAAGACGTGACTTATATACATCAGACTTTCTGTTTTAGGCCTTTTCCACAGTATTTTTCATTGATTTTAAAGCATAGCTAACTTCCTTCCTTGAGTTCACTAGGCTCCCTGGGACAATTCTTAGCACATTACTCACTGTACAAATCCTCTCTTTCCTTCCCTGAGCCCTACTGACCCTTAGTCACATTTATTGTGGCCATCCTCCCACCCTGCTTTCTCTACTCTTGCTGTCCCACCACTAGCCTTTCATATCTACTCTCATCCTGTTTCTGTGCTGATTTCAGATCAAATGTCACTTCTTCAGGGAGGCTACTTGGAAGCCCAGAATATGTCCTTCCCCCTGATTTCCTATGTAACTATTGTGCTACAAAATATTACTTCAGAGTCTAGAAGTAATGCATGAACATATGTTGGCGGTATATAGCTCAAATAATATGTGAGGATACGGAATAAAAAGTCAAATCCTATAACTGTTGCCATCATGATATCCCAAACCTTGACATTTTTCTGTTTATTTTTGCTGATCTTTTATTATTATTATTTATTTTTTATGAAAGGGTCAATCAGAATCACAGTGATCCGCTTGTTTTTAAGCCCTCTTATAGGCATGCTCCACCAAGCCCAGTCTCAATTGCTATCTCAGCGCTCCCCCTGGCAGGCCCAGGGATGAACCCCTGGCTCCTGTATCTGCTTGCAGGTGCTTTAATTCACTGAACTATTTGGCCAACCCTACTTTTGCTAAATTGAGCAAACTAAATTTTCACACTTAACTGTGACCACATTATATTCACTGCCTAGAATTTGCTTTTGGTATTATTTGACAGTTTTGCTGTTATGCTAAAAAAGGAACAAAGCAAATATTGACTACCTTCCCAATGAATACATATGTTAGCAATATGTATTTCTTTCAAATCTTTACAGAGTTTTATTAAAAAGAATATGCTATAATTCATTTACTGATTTTTTATTGATTAACATTTAAGGTTTTCTTTTGCTCTTACAAACAGTGCTCCAGCACATGAACTCTTAGTGCATGGATACATAAATATAAGCAATTCTGTGACACAGATGGTCACATATGGAAGTAATACGGTATGTGACAGTTAATCTTCATGTCAACTTGATTGAATTAAGAGAAACTTAGGGCGCTGACTGGATGGGTTGATTTCACTGAAAAATTCATAGCTGTTGTGAGTTAGAAGCTATGGGGTGGGGTCTGGATGGGGAAGTAAGCCATGCGGTGTGACCTTGCCCACTCCTTTGCTCCCTGGCTCTTTCCTTCTCAGTGTACTTGTGGCTGCTGTCAGGGAAACAGCTTTCTTCCATGCTGTTGTTCTGCCATGATGCTTCTGCCTACCACAGGCCTGAAGCAGTTCAGCCAATGATCATGGATTGAAACCTCAGTAGCCAGGAATCAAAATAAACCATTTCTCCTTCAAAATGTTTGGTCGTAGTAGTCAAAATATGATTCATACAGAAACAAAAGTGTAGGAGCAATTTTCTAGGAAAACCTGAAGAAAGTACCACACATTAACTAACTAAAATAAATGCAGAACATGTCTTCACAGCTCTAGAGGCTGGAAGTTCAACATTCTGGTATTAGCAGGGTTGGTTCTTTCTCAGAGCTCTGTTCTTGGCTACTGATAGCCGTCTTCCGTGTCTTCACATTGAGTTCTCTGCATGTGAGTGTTCTAAGTTTCCTTGCTCCTTTTTTAAAAAATTCATTCATTCATTCATTCATTCACTCACTCATTTCCTACAGGGTCTTGCCACACAGCTCGGACTTGGAGTGATCTTCCTGTCTTAGTCTCCCCAGCATTGGGATTACAGATGTGCACCAAAAGGCCTGGTTTTGGTGGCTGAAACTGCCCACCTATGTTTCTAAGGCCAGCACAGCATACAGTGAGTCCTTGCTCTTGCTGGGCAGGTGCTTAGATTGTCAAGCTATCTCCCTAGTCCTCCAGTTTCTTTTCCTTTTCAGAATTAGGATCCACCCTAATGAGCTAACTTCCTAATACAGTCACATTATGAGATTTTGGGAGGTAGAGCATTAATATATCAGTTTGGGGAGGACATAATACAACTCATGAAACCATGCACAGTAAAGTTTTTAAAGTACAGACTACCCAATTTTCAGGAAGCTGAGTCAGTGCTGGTGAACCTCTGCCATCTATGCTGTAGTCATCTGCTATCATTGCAAGCTCTACAAGGTTGACCATCACTGGCCTAGATATTTTTGTTTTTGCGAATGCTGTCAGAAAGCAAAGTGGATCTTTCTTGGGCAGCTGAAAATTCTTTGACTTGGTCCTCGTTTTATCTGTACCTGACATATCACAGGTAATCAACAAATATTTACTGAATAGTAACAGAGACATAATATTTCCTTGTTAAGGATGAATTGTACATTAGCCAGGCTGTTTTAAAAAATAATATTGTATCTTGTTGAAGAAACATAATTTTTACACTTGTGAGATACAGCGTGATGTTTTCATCCATGTATATAACATGACATGAAGAAATCAGATACTTAGCATATTTATCACCTTGTTTACTATCAGATTTTATCAGATGAGACATTTTAAATACATTCTCAATGAATTTGAAATATAAAGTATATTATTATTGACTTCAGTCACCCTGTTGTCCAATGAATTTCAAAACTTGTTCTCTTGGTCCATCTGAGATACTGTACCTTTTGATGCTTTTAATTAAGGAATAATCCACAGTAAGAGAGATATTTTCAAAGTGTGTGGGGAACCCTTCACTTAGGCCTTGTTGAGTGGGAATCCTCTTGAAAATATAGCTTGTCAGGTGCAGAGATAGGACAGAGGACCCAGGCCAAGTGCATTTTGGTGTATCAAGCACGGTAGGCACTGCAGTGGTAAGACTTTAGGAAGTAAAGGGGATAAGGACAAAGAGGCAGAATAAAGCCTAGGTCTGGTCTTCTGGGCTCAGTTCCCTGCCTTGCCACTCACAGAGGCAGATATCTCCATCTCTTCATGCCTTATCTTCCCAGCAGCAAAGCAGAGCTAATAACTACCTAGGTCAAAGGGTTGTTACACTATTTATTGAGCTAACTGTTTTTACAGAAAATATTTAGAGGGAAAATTCAGTAAGTGTTAGATATTATCACAAAAGAAAGGTTTAGAATCCTATAAAGCATTCATGGACCCCTTCTTAAGTCCTGTCTATCGCATTGTAATTTTTTTGCTTAGGTCTTAGAGGAAATTTTGAGTGGATTAGTGTATCACTTAGCCTTACTGCATGAAAAATCATGCCACCATGCCATAATTAAAAATGACAGCTATAATTTTTGGTTTATTTACAGGATGGAGATTCATGTTAGGCTCACATGAGTCATTCTTCTAGGGTTGCCCACGCAGTTCTGTGGCCAGCCATGGGTTGGTTGGAGACTTACTAGTCTGGGATAGGCACACAAATTCTTACCTCTCAGCAATGTAGCAAGGATTTGTTCTCATGGTGTAAAGACTTGAAGAGAAGATAGAAGTAGGGCTTTTCAAACCTAAAAATGGAAACGTGCCCCAGGTTTGCTTTCTCTAGATTCTATAGCCAGTGCAACTTGTAAATCCAAGTTTGATTCAAATCATGGAGAAGTGAATCCAGTACTTGCAGGCAGGACTTGCAAAGCCGCATTGCAAATGGTGTGTGTGCTGGGAGAAGTAGGGAATCAGGACTTTGTTCGCAATCTGCCTCAATATGTAGCAGTGCTGCACTGGAAAATGTTTAGCTACTACCTGGAAAGAGTAAACAAGCTCTCATTCCAGTTGCCCATCAATGTCTATGCTGTAAATAATCTCATGCAGCTGATTCTAAGCTACCATCGTGACACTGCTGACTACTTTTAGGAAGTTTTTAAAAATTTTAAAAGGAGAACACAATTGACCTTTGCAAACCCATGTGAGCCAGTTCCAACACACCACTGAGAAATCTAGGACTTTGCGGTGAAATGTTGGACGTTCTGGCCCTCATTTCTAGGTAGCTCATTAAGATTGCCTTTTACTCCATGGTGCTACATGTCCCAGTAATGTGTAAAAATTTCTCCAAATGCTTGAAGTGGGTAGAAAACATTTAGAGGTCTTTGTCACAGAAACAATGGATACATGGAAGGTGTCATTACATAATTGTCAGACTGCTCAAAAGACTGAGGTAGGATTATGTTTATGTTTTTGTATATGTGTGCATACCCAGGAGCAGCTTGCAATAAAAATAATCGATATATCATACCTGCACATGTCATCAAGTTTAATGGAGTCTTTTCTCTAGTCTTTAAGAAGACAAATATCAATGCACAGGAATTTTGCACTGAGTAGAAGAACCTTAAGTAATATTAATTTTGTTTTTATTAGACTGGTCAGATGGGTCACACAAACACTTGCCGAATTTTGCTCTTTTCTCTCTAAGTGTCATATGGTTTCGCCACCTCCTGATGAAAATATAGGCTTTACATGGGCAATGGCACTGGTTCTTAGTTCCAAAAATAAGGTATGTGCCATGGTTTGCATCTGGTTGTCCCCCCTATAAAGCCTCAGGTAAATCATGGGGCAGTCCTTGCTTGTGGAGCAGCACCTGGCTCAAGGGGTGGAAGGCCAGAGGACCAGGGCGGGGCTTGAGGGGCAGGGCCAGAGAGGCTTGATCCGTTATACTGGCAGCCTGCACCCTCCTCTCCCAGCCTCAGGCCTGTGGCCTCTTGGAGGTGTGCAGCCCATCAGCCTGGACACCACAGATCCCCAGTCTCTCCTCCAGACCCTGCAGTGCGGAGCAGTGGTGTCTGTGATGGATGCCACCTGCGAATAAGGCTCTGTGGTCTTGCTATGGAATTCAGGCTGTTTTAAACTATGAAGCCCCAGGTAACTGTAAGTTAAATAAACCTTTCCTTCCTCCATTTCGAGTGCAGGGTATTTGTCCCAGCAACAAGAGAAGAGTAACTAAGACAGTATCATTGCTTTTTGTTTAAAATCTCACAGAAGGAAGCATTTGTTTTAAGTTATGAAAAGAATAATATGGTGGGTGGAAGACTTTTAAAGTCTGTGTGTACTGAAGATATAGAACACTGAGTGTAATAAACTGGCTGTTGATGAAAACATATAAAAAAGAAGGGATTTTGCTTCAATATGAATGGAACCTTACTGGTAGATGGCTCTATAAAGATATAGTCAAAATGTACGCAAAAATTACTGTTCTTTGTTTTCTTTTTGTTTAAAACAGTTGGAATCTATCATTAACTGCTCCCTTGCCTTTAAACATCCAACACACTGAAGAAACAGGAAGCGTCATCCCGATAACCTGTCAGATTCAAACAGCAATTTCCATGCTAGAGTCCCTTGCTCTAGGGTGCCATCCCACCTTCTCACTCTCTTCACATTTGTTTCTCCATACTGGAATTGGCTGACTTGAGCAGCCCAAGGCAGATGAGCCGATAGACCCACGAAATGCAACGGAAACAAAAATTAGCCTCTGACCCGGTGAATCCCTGCCAGTGTTGACGGTGCTGACAACTACAGTAAGATCTTTCCATATTTTCACTGAAAGCCTGTTGCTTGAGGTTCTCAAATCCCAAACTGGAGGAGAATGCTGATGACTGAGGAAAAAGGCATCTCAGGAAATAAATTATATGGAAACCTACTGTATGTCTGCAATGTGATTTGCATTCTAGTCAAAAATCGGGAGTATGTTGAGTTTATTTTAAACTCTCTCTTCTTCCCTTCATCATCTTGCTCATTTTTTTCTACCCTCCAAGTATTTTAAACACCTGCTAAATGCTAAGCACTATCCAGGGCACTGAAAACTCAACAGGGAAATAGGAAAAATGCTTGCTACCCACATGGGGGATCCTATTCCAGTAAACTGAGAAAAAAATCAATGAAGAAGTAAGTAGCAAGTTGTTCAGTATATTAGGCATTGACAATTCTAGGCAGAAAAAGAAAAGCAGGAAGGGAAAGAATTAGTGCTGGGGAAAGGGAGCAGAGTAGAATTTTGAAGTTACGTGGTCACAATGGGAAGTGGCCCTAAGAAGATGATCATCTGGGTAAAGATCTGAAGGCAATAAAAGTGCAAACCCTAGGACTATCTCAGCAAAGGGTTCCAGAGGAGACAATAGTGAAGTAAGCCAGATACATAAGCTCAAATATTCCATGGTTTCTTCTATACAAATAAGGAGCACAATAGAAGAGATGAATAGGAAGAGGGGAGAGTCCAAACACTTTCCCAAACTGTATATTCTGTTGTTCCAAAAATATTTTAATAGATATGTAAAATAGTTTTTACACTACTTGTTTATCTTGGTTCCTTGCAAAGAAAGTTTTGTATCATTTTCTGCTTCATTGACTGCTTGCTTGCTTGTTGCTTGATTGATTGATTGAATTTACTTTGGTACTGGGAATTGAAATCAGGTCCTTGCACTTGCACTTGTCAGGAAGGTGCTGGACCAGTGAACCATCTTCCCCATCCTGTTTCTTTTACTTCAATAGCATAGAGTGTATTAAGTATTGTTAGTCCTTTATTTTTTATTATTATTTTTTATTATGGCCGGCTCAGCCGACCCTGGGGGCGGGGCTGGCGCAGCATGTGGTGCCGAAGATTGAGCCACAGTCCCTGAAACCCTCTAACCTTCCCTAACCAGGCCCTTTAGACCACTGATCCATCCTTCTGGTCCAGCCCTTATTATTATTTTTTTTATGAAGCTTTATTTTACTTTTTGTAAGAATGTGAAAGACTAAAATAGTGAGTGCAGAGGCTTGGAGATATGAATGTGGTTGGTGGATTCAAGAGACACTAAGGAGCTAGTGGGGACAAAGAATGAGCAAAGGAGTGAGGACAGACACAGAGCAAGAAGTCAGATCGCAAGTGGCAGAGCAGCATCCCTGAGAATGCAAATGTTGGGCCCCACCGCTGGCCTAGTGGATCTGGAGCTCTAGAACAAAGGACCTGTCGGTTAGATGATGCGATGATGCCTGGTGATTCTAAGGCTCTCACAGCTCAGACCTTGAAGCTATGATTGAAATTAGGAACGTTCAGCCGTGATGTGGTTTTACTTTTTCTTCTCTGAGGAGAAGTGGAGGTGATCTGAGTGTGTAGTGCCTTGGTGGGAAGCCATTATTTGGAGAATGGCCTGATGTAGCGAGTGCATGCTTCCCTGCTGTATTCACCTTCCTGGACCACAAGGAGAAGCACACTGAGGTAAAGGTCATTTAGGAGCTGCTTCTAGGATGTGGCCGCCATGGAGCTCCATTCAGCCCCTCTGGGCTCTTGTGGACAGTGACAGGGTGCCTGCAAGAATGAATGTTCTTCTGATGTCAAAATTTCAAGGGAGGTGTGGGCTTATCTCTAGATTTCTCTCACTGGGATTCTTGAATAATTTCACTGGAACTTATCTACATCTGGTGGTTTACAGTGTGGCATCCTGTGTGTTCCTCTTTTCTTCAAGGGATACATTCTAGGCCCTGAAGAGTATGCAAATCTGTGGTAAGTACTGAATTCCATGCTTTCATGCTTTTCGCATTTTAACCAAGGATTTTTCATATATTATGCCCATAAGTAGTGCATTTGAGGCATGTTAGAAAAAGTGACACGACTTTCTTTTTCATTCTTCACAATTCCATGAATAGATTTGTTCCTCACATAATTTTTAGTACCATCACCATATGATTATTTATTTTTCTTCTTTATTAGCTTAAGAGTGTTCACCCTCACACTTAAGGAAGCATTGCCTGGCTTCTATTTGACGTATCCAAATTGTCAGCATTACTAGTCTTGCACTTATGATCATTAATTAAGTAAAATAAGAATTATTTGAATACGAGCATACAATTCAGTGCCAGTCTGGTAACCAGAGATGACTACTAAGTCACTAGCAGGCAGATAGTGAATAGTGGGTTCACTATACAAAAGATTTCTATCCAGGGTTGGATGGAACAGAATGTCAAGAGATTTCAGAACAGCATGTGTTATAGTTTATGCCTAGTTGTCTCCCTATAGCTTCGTGCAGCCATGGGATGGCTTCTGTAGTTTGTAATTGATTCTTAATCCAGAGTCGGGATTTCAAGCATGAGTGCTACATCTTGGCCCTGGGGTGGTTAATCGGCATTACAGTGTAAGGAGGGGAAAGAGGCTAGCTATCTGCCTGAGTTACTACCTCTCCCTTTGCTCTCATTCTTTCTTGCTGCCATGAATGGTTGGTCTTTGCTGTGTGCCACTCTGCCTTGGAGCCCCCTGAGTATGGACTGGAACCTCTGCTAACTGTGAGCTAAATAAACCTTTCCTTTCTTAATTCTTGGTGTTGGGTATTTGTCCCATCAAAGAGGGAAGAGTAATTGAGATATCATGCAAATATTTTTAGATTTTTCCTTTTATTGGGTTAGGACTTGTTGATGTCAGGTAACTAAAACTGCAGATAAAGGAGGAATCCTACAACTTTGTATCTACTAGATGGAGAACTCAGTAAAATATTGTCATGGTATAGGCCATGCACTGGACATTTACAAACAGCATATCTGTGATTGTCACCACATCTTGGCCATCTTCACCACCAGGTTCAATGCAGTCATAGACTGCTGGTTCAGAATGATGCTGCTATTGCTGAAAGAGTCTCCAACATGCTGAATATATGCTCCCCTTTTGGCAACATGGTACTCATTTTAGGAAGAAGCTCTTACTTGGCCAATGTTCACATTCCCAACTCCCTTTGCATCTGAGTATGTCATTGACTCCTCCTGTCTAACAGAATATGTCCACAGATGAAGTGGATGTCCTCAAGATAAGACATTTCATGTTGGCTGAATGTAGAGAAAAATGAGACACAGGGGTTTTTAAATAACTTGGCTCCCTGAATCGCCTCTGGAATAGGCTCACCTGCCTACCAGGAACACTTGCTGTGGACATCATTCACATGGCAAATATAATGCTACTGGGATCAGCAAATGAAATTCTGTGGGTTACTTATTTAAACAGTGAGTATTAATCTAATGCATGTTAGTTTTTCTCATAACCATATTATGTCATTAGCAAATAGCATTAGCTTTATAAGAAACAGTGAAAGCTGAGTATCTGAATGAAATCCCTTGACTAAAAGTCACTTAGCTAGCTGATGGCAGGCATAGGACTCAGGCTCAACTCTGCTGACTTTTAATATATGGCTTTCACATTATGCTTAGGGAAAAAACAAACCACAATTATTCAGTAATAAATATGATGATCAGTAGCAACTATACAAATATTCAGCTATAACACTGTTAAGGTAGGCTGTCAATGAAATTATTAACCAATTTATAGTTTAACAAAGTAATCTATTGTGACATATTATGGCAGATGGGATTTTTCTTTTTCAAATATATAAATTAATAAAGGTAAATTGCTGTAATGGTAAAGTCTGCAGTGGTTTGGGGCAATGTTGTACTTTTGCTAAAACTTGGTTTTAGTCTAGAAGTTCAATACTCTTGTTTCAAGATTTCAAATCTTGAAATTATTCTATGAAGCTCTAAAACTATAACTTTTTATGTTTTGAGAACTAGGACTTTGAGAACTTACAAGATCTGTATCAAGAGTGGTGGAAAATTGCAACATTATAGTGTCTCTACTGTCTAACCAACCCTAAAAAAAAAAAAAAAAAAAAAAAAAAACTTAGACAGTGGAATGTTATTAGAAATCCTTTAAATCAAACAACATTATTTAATTTTCAGAGATTTCCTGTTGCAGTTGCTTTTAATTATTTCATCCACATTCTTCTATAGCTGTCATTCTGCATCCTTATAGTACTAAAGGCAATATCAAGCATGGTTGGTAGTTACTGTTATGGTTTGTGTCTAGTTGTTCCTCCAAACCCTTATGCAGTCATGGGTCAGAGACTTCTAGAGTTTGAGACTGACTCATGATCCACTCGGATTATGTGCCTTAGTACTGCTAGGATTATGGATCTTGGTACTTCTGGGATTATGGGTGTCACTTGAGGTGTATAGCCTGAGGCAGAGAGCCTGAATGTAATATAAGAGAGACAGAGCAACAGACTCTTCGTATTACTCTCTGTTGCCCTGGTTGGCTCATTGCCTCTGTTGCCACTTTGTTGCTGTTTTGCCTTCATGAACTGGATGCTCTCTGCCCTGTTTCACTCTGCCTTGGAGCCAGGCAAATATTAATGGAAACCACCAGTAACTGTGAGCTGAATAGACTCATTTTGGGTGTCGGGTATTTTCCCCAACCAAGAGAGAAGACTAAGACAGTTACTATTTTTAAAGAATGGTCCTATCATTTAGTTTCATGTTGTATATCATAGTCTCATAAATACAGGGACAGAGGGCATTTAAAATCAGAAAAATATTCACTGAGACACAGCCTTGATCTGTAAATGTGGATATGTCTTAAAGAAGAGTCTCTCAAAAATGAACATGGGAGGCACATCTCAGCAGTACAAAGAGTGGGGCACAGTCAAATAAATGCATATTCACTATTGGGTATTAGTTATTAAAACTGGAGTAATGTTAAACAGCAGAAAATGTGGCCTATGGTTAACTGTGTCAATGTACCCTCTTGCCTCTTAATGCCCTTCATCCTGGTACATAGTTGCCTGTGTAGAAACATAATTCCTAGACTTCTTTGCTGCTAGCCTAGACCATGTGATTAAGGTTCTACTATTGAGATAAATGGAAACTACATAAATTTCTAAGTCATTTTCCTAATGAAGTAGAGATGTTTTTCCTGGGCTTAATTCCCAGTTTTTCTCCCTATTACTTACTACTTACAAATGGTGACAATTCAAAGAAAATCACATTTTCCAGATGGCAGAACCTCTGAACCTGGATCTTGAACCTGTATGATGTTGTGGAGTAGAACTTGCCTTGTGCCCTGTGCCATTAAGAGAAACAGAGAGAGAAATAAACTAGTTTGTTTGATAAATGGCATGTTTTAAGGTTCTTACCTTTGCTTCAGTAATTCAGTAAGGAAGTGTTGTTTACTTTTGAATGAATAGAAAAAGGTACAAGAGTCCAGTACTCTGTCTTATAAAAACATAAATGAGAGAGAATCTGATACAACTTGATAAACATTTACACACACACACACACACACACACACACACACACACACATTCGTTTATATAGAAAAGCTTGAGGTGCATAACTTACATTAGCCATCCACTGCACTGAAAAAAGCAGGATGAGCTGTGCCAAGTGTCCATGGGATGCTTGGCAGAGCAAGCACAAGGCTGGTAAGAGAAACAGAAGGTATGAGAGTGCAAGCGCCATCCACCTCTCGCTTCAATAAAAGCTAAAAAAACAATTTCAGCTAAAGTTAAGCCAAATGAAGACCTAACAAAAATTAGGACAAAGGTAAAAAAGAAGTAGGAAAGGAGCTGTGGTAGTACACTGCCTGACCCAACACATCTATTTTTCCTGTTCTCCCTGAGGGCTGCTCACTCGTGGCTACAGTGGCCCTGCAGTTCGCCATGGTCCTTAACTATGAGCTCCCCAGCACAATCACAGATAAACTATAAAAATTACAAACAAAGCCAAAAATATGTTGAGAGTTTTGTATGAGCAGTTGTTCCTGTGTGTATGTACAGGCTGTGTTGTTTATCACATGGATTTTTTAGTACAACTTTGCGAGATGCAATAAATATCATTGCCATTATTACTTTTCAGGTCAGAATGTGGATGTCTCCCAGACACTCAGCTACATTATCCTTGCACATTCATTACTACTCTTCCATATTCTTTCTTTTTAGCCACAGTATAGAGTGTAATACATTCAAGTAGCTGTGATTTTTATGTTTTTCTCATCAACATATAAAACACAGTTTTTTTTTTAAATATGGGCTGCTTGGAGTGACTGTGGAATAATCATGCTTTGCTAATTTCTGGGTTCAAAGCTCATGTCACTACCAGGCTCACTTATTCTCTAGAATCAGTTGTTTTTAGAGTACTGATTCTGTGAGGTCATCATACAGAACAGCTATGTGCAAGAGCTCCAAGTAACAGTCACAACTAAGCTCAGCTGGCCCACTAATGTCTATACATGGAGTAACATTGTTTAGATGCTCCAGCCATGCTGTCTTCTAGTTGCATGGTACCAACAGATACCTAACACTACATGGAATACAAGAATCACAGGCTAAGAGTCACCCAAACTCCAACCCCACAAAATCATGAGATATAAAAATGAAGTTGTAAAAACAACAGTAACAACAACAACAACAAAAACTCAAAGCAAAATTGTCTTTATTTCAATCACTAAGTTTTGGGGTGTTTTATTACACAGAAGTATAATACCAGAATATAATATTTACTGATGGTAACACTGAGAATGTAAACCCTGCATTTACACACTTTTATTAGCCTAGTGCTCCAGTGAACAAACAAGGGCATATTTTAGAAGATGGATTGGCTCTTTCCAGACATAAGGGACATAATAACCTCTGTCCTGTAGGGAAAACTTACTGAGATACTTTCAGTTCTACTAATTTCATCTGGGAAATCTGTATCTACTAAATGTAGAAACAAAGGGTACATCTATTTATACCCTTTCATCTGCTGGAGAAAACACACTAAATTCACCATTGCAGATCAGCCCTCCCACTTTCAGGATCCAGCTAGTCCATGTTCAGCAGCCATGACATGATTTTATTCCTGCCTTCATGCATCATGGAACACAACATCTAGTCATGTGCAAATTGTGGACTCAAGAAATTTCTACAGTGAAGCATTTGCTACAAGTGGGTTGTAATTTTAATTATATCTGCAGTGATGCAACACAAGTAACATACTTTTTAAGGCATACTGCACAAATATTCTAATGGAAGGTAATGTCTTTCTTGAGATGGCAAACAGTGGTTTGGTTTTATTTTATATTCAATAAAATGTATTCAAGATAATCTTTCTTGAACTCTGGTGAGCATTATATTTATTTGCTAGTTTTAATTTTGTATGCTTATATATAATGTTATAAAATACATGAACATCTTTATATCATATCTTAAAGAAATTAAATTTTAACTTTCATTTTAAAGTAATTTTGTTATTTTTAAGTGGTTCATGTGTGCTTTTTCTTCTGTATTTAGGCCCTATTACAATAAAGTCTTGTAATCTCAAGAAAGTAGAAGTTCTTCTGGAGTCAAAAACTGAATAATGCTGGCCAGATAGCTCAGCAGATTAAAGCTCCCACTTAGGCAGATGCAGGGACCAGGGCTTGATCCCCTGCATTCCATGCCAGCCCCATTCCAGGTATATGATGAGATGGACATTCAGAGTGGGTGTGGTCATGCACATCTGTAATCACAGTGGTTGGGAGGCTATAAACAGGAGGATCACTACAAGTCCAATCTCTGTAGTGAAACCCTGTAGACTCTGTACTAAAATACATAAAATAAATAATAAAATGAAATTTAAAAACCCAGAATAAACCACTCCTGGTAGCTTACGTGCATAGCAAGGTATGCCAATACATCAGTTTGCTTCTTCAAAGCAAAGCAGAGGGCTTTATGCGTTGTCATCCAAGGAACATCCAAGCTCAATGTATCCTCTCTTTGGTTTGGGCACTGAGATCTGGCTATTCAGCTACGTGTACCTCCAATTTCATTTTCTGATTTAGCTAATAAGACGAAACCTGGGCAAGTATCTTCATAAAAGTACTTCAGATTTTAAAAAGGTCTTGAAGGCTCGTGACGTAGCTCCATGATCTAAGTGCCTGCTTAGGCAAGAGCAAGGACTGGGGTTTGATCCCTGGCACCACATGCTGTGCTGAGCCTGCACCCTCAGGTGTGCTGAGCAGGTGACAAACACTGGGTGTGGTGATATATGTCAGCAGTCATGGTCATTTTAATACATGTGAAATCCTGAGTATAATAGGCACTCAGTAAATTTTAAAAAAGCAAAATGTAGGAAGTATATACTCAACCTCAAACTTAACAGTGATATTTGTTTTATTTTGCCAGCATGTCTGGATGGGAAATACAGATAAAACTGGTTGTTCCGGAATGATAGTTTGCATTTGGTAACTTGGGCAGAAAACAGTTCATCAAGCAGTTGATACAGCAAATGTAAGTGTCATACTGCACGGGAAAAACACACTGGAGAACCACGAGGTCCCTTGTGAGTCTGGGACTCTTGAAGGCAAAGAAACATCCCCTGCTTTCCACTCTATTTTCATGTTCTCTGTATAGAAACACTGCCCATAAAAAAGGAAGAATGACAGGTAATGAATGTAATATTGAAAGACACAGAATTTCTTTAATGTGTCTGATGTTTTATTGTGTTTAAACTAAGTAGAAAGCACCAACTTGCCTTCCTGTTACAGTAAATGGACAGAAGTTAGCATCTCTGCCATGATAAGTTTCCAGGAAAAAGACTCAGTGTGTTTATTACAGCTATTGGAAGAAAAAGAATTCAAAAAGTAATAAACTTTTAAAATCTTTAAGTAAAAGCTGCTTAACACCACTTCTTCAGTGACACATATGCTTGAGATATATTAATATCTGTCAATGGGTCACAATGGACTAAGGAACTGAATTATTTATCTCACTGTAGTTACTCTAAGTAGCTGTATGTGGTTTTTTCATAGCCTCCATTCATCTTGGAAGCCTTAGATTATATAGTCTCTAAGGAGACATCAGTATGATGTCATCAACATGATTTCCCTACAGGTTTTGGCTAGCAGTTTTCTGATTTCTAGCATCTCCAAATATTTGTTTTTACAATCATCAAATTGAGGGCTCCTATTCTTACCTTAGCAGTGCACTGTACTTCAGTTTATGTGTAACATGCAGTTCCACAGACCTTTTGGGCAGTCTGCCCCTGCCCACTGTCCTACTGAGTGGGAACTCAGCTGTAGATGTAGACCCCAGATAACCAGAATTACAATCTACCTATACAGTGGATAATTAGTAACTTTAACTCTGATGGAAACATTTAAACAAGAAAGAAACATTAAAAACAAGAAAGATTCTGTTAGAGCATAAATGGGAAAAAAGTAATATATAATAATTTGTTGTGTTAATAAAGATCTGAGCAGTGTGATGGCCCCATGAACACCAGAATTATGAGGCTAAAGACCCTATGAAGCTAGGAGCCTCGTCAGCAGAAATAGAATAAGAAGGACTTATTCTTGCTTGAGGAGGGACAGAACAGCCTCAGGATCCGACAGGCAAGACTTAGATTAAAATCCAGTTCCACAATGGTTACTATCTTTAGAAATCATTGACACCCACAGTTCTAGCAATGACTTATTTCTTTTTTTCTCAGATAACCCAAGAAAGTCTCTGGTTTCTAAAATACACAGATTCAGTAGATTTATGTGGGACTGAACTCTTCCCTTGTTCTTCTGCTACAAAAAGACTTGAGATGGTATGAAGTCTAGAGCTGGTGCACCTGGCAACCAAGCCAAGTGGAAGATTAAGATATAATCTACCTTATATGTAACTCTTTTGGGGCTTCCCATAACATGTGTTCAAGGTGAGTAATGCTAAAAATTATGATGAAAATTATAATGAACAAGTAACCTAGTAACATAATTGTTCCTTTAACATTAAGTCTTCTATGTAATGCATAAGAGAATGTGCTATACTTTTATAAGAAGGAATGATGGTAATCATACCAGCACTGAGCAGAGACACATGAGTAGGGTACTGGATTATGACGTTATAATGACTAAAACACCTCGCAGTCATAAGGATTTTTAGCTAATCATCATCTTATGGGACCATCGCTGCACTTATGGCTCCTTGTTGAATGAAATGTCAGCCACTACCCTACAAATTTCTCTATTTGAATAAGATGAAAGTCAAAATTTGCAATTGGAAATTGGAATATTGTGGCCTGGCAGATGAGTAAGGTCAAATTTGGCATAGTTTTCAATGTCTTAGACTGTATTTGTAAAATAATCTTCTTTGTTTTACTGTCTGTCAGAGGTACCCAATTCTACCTACTCAAAAAGTTTCCATCTATATCCTTAACAATTTTCAGTCTGATGAAACCCTCTATGGAAACCAACATAAAAAATGTTAAGCACACCATTTTATCCAGCAGTCAGAAATCCTATGTAGAAAGAAATGTGTCACACATATTGCCCCACTTGGTTCTGCAGGCCTCCTTCCTGGGCCTGGGCTATGAGTCAACTCCCGAACCTCTACTGCCTTGTGTAGTAGCTACTAGCAACCCACTGGGAGATTCCTGCCTAGAGAATGACTATTGGCCCCCAGGATCATCTCCATCCTAGATGCTCAGCTTGCTGGTAATACCTGGCCCAGAAGTACAGAACACTGAGCCCTTGAGACAGCTAACACTGGGCTGAAGAGATGCTAGCTAAGATCCCAGCCTCACTCAGTTCTTAACCTTGCCAATTCTGCCACCCTGAAAATTTTCTCTCAGGTTCTTCTTTTAGGAATACAGTCTAAGACACTGAGAACCATGCCAGGCTTGACCTTCCTCATCTGCCAGACCAAAATATTCCAGTATGAACACAGAAAGGTACTGAGGATATCCTTCTTCAGTGCAAGGGTAGGTGACGGAACAGGGGAACATAACCCTTGGCAGTGACAAAAGCATCAATTTTGACTCAAGGGAATAAATAAGACTGATAGTACTTAGCATGAGTCATGGCACATAATAGATGCTTTTAAATATTTGTTCATATTATTATGATTAAAGCCGGGCGTGGTGGCGATCCCAGCACTCGGGAGGCTGAGGCAGGAGGATTGGTGGGAGTTCGAGACCAGCCTGGGCTACAAAAGTGAGCTCAAGGCCAGACTGAACTGTACAGTGAGACCCTGTCTCAAAAAGACAAAAAAATGAATATATGATTAAAATGAATGGATAAAAATTTTAATAATTCAATAATAATAATTTCTCTTGATTTTAATTTTTTCCCCATTCCTCATTAATGTTATTCAGTCTACATTTATAAACTAAAATTTCCCACAGAGGATGGCATGTTTTTTAAAGAAGAAAACCAAACTATACAGCTATCCCAAAATTTATGATATAAACAAATCAGTCTACTGATACAATGTATCATGCTTGTTTCATTAATTACAAAATTATTTGATGATAGCTTGTTATCAATAAGCAATTTTTATTCTCAAATTCTATAAGACTTACATGAGGTATGGTTATAAAAGTAGATTAGGAAAGTAAGGAATTAAATGAATAATTTCTTTATGTGCAATATATAAATTATTGAAATTGGATCAATTCACATTCTTCATGTGACTGACAAAAGTATTTGATAATTTAAAAATGTATAATAATTGATAATTTAAAGATGTATAATAAACTATTGTTACTAGCTCTACAGTAAGAAAAATAGGAGAGCATTCATTAGGATCTTCATCTCCTTAGAATTATGCTACTGTTATTGATGTCATTTTTCAAAAACAAGAAAAAAAAGGGAATATGTTCAATTTCAGCTTTGCCAGAAAACATGATTGAGGAGAGGTAGAAAATACAAAGACCTTATTCTGAACTCCTACATTTTTTTTCTTAACATGAAATTTTTTGCAACAGAAAGAGAAAGGAAAATCTTTAGGAAACTATAAAGCTAATTCATAATATACTGTCACCTACAAATACATATGTACATATTGAACATAGATCATTATTTGATGTAAAATCAGCATGAGTGTTCATAATGAAATTCCCAGAGGAGAAAATAAACTATGTCAATCAATACTCAATTATGTCATATATGTTACATATATATCTATTTTAGGTGATGAATCTCATGTATTAAATGCCTATCTGATATTGTGACAACAAAATTATAGAGCATTGGATCCACATGACTGTTGGCTGGCATCACTAAATAATACTGAAAAAAGTGAATATATCTTCCTATTACATTACTAGGGGCATACCAGTGTGCTTTTTTTGTGGAAGGAGGAGGAGCTTTTTAAAAATTGGAAGCAATAGGACTATTCCATTTCACTTTACAGCATACTGTTGTTTCTGTGAAGCTCTAACTTCCTTCTACACTTGAGCTCTCTTTGAAAAACCTAATAGAATTCGTTGTTGTTATTTTGTTTTTTTGTTTTGTGGTATCAGGGATTGAACTCAAGACCTTGTGCTTGCCAGGCAGGCATTTATGCTGCTGAGTTATCTCCCTTGAAAAACCTAATAGAATTTGATAATCTCCTAAGATACACCACACTTATTATACCTTGGCTCCTTCACTCTAGCTCAGGCTTAGCACTATTCACTCACTGGAGGACACAGAACAGCCAAGGCTAAAGTGCTCAGGATGAAGGCCCTGGGGGAAATTTTCCTCCTCTGTTTTTTTCTAGTCTGAATTGACCTATACCTCGTGCTATAGTCAGTGGCCTTAAACAGGCAAGTCATGGGTGTGACCACAAAGATGGTTCTAAGACCCTGGGATCACAGCAATATATCTTGGCCTACACTGGATTTTAAATGTCCCACAACATATGATGTTAAAGGGGAGTGTTGGAGTTATCTAGAGGTGGAATCTAGCAGAAGGAAGGTGGGCCTTTGGAGACCTTGGGCTTCTGCTGTGATGTGTTCTGCTACCACAGACCCAAATCAATGGGGTCAAGCAACCACAGACTAAAATTCTGAGGTGAAATAACCCTGTCTTCCCTGTAAGGTGATTATCTTTTTGGTAATAAAGCTATGCACTTCTTTTGAAAATATTTACCAGTTCCTACTTACTTGTTTTGTCTATCAGATGATTGCTCACCTGAGGGTTCTTAACCCAAAGCAGAAAGGCTGGGAATTCTGACGAGAAAAATGGTAACTTTTCAAAACAATAACAGAAACTAATTATTTCCTTAAATTATGCATGTAGGCAACAGAGAATAATAGTAACATCTGTATCTGTGACTCTTTCACTCAGAAATTAGAAACATATTAATCTACGGCACAGTAAGGTAATTTTCCTAAAATAAAAACCATTTCCACAGAACACTAGTTAACATTATAGTAGGTATTCATATAACTATATCTTATTAGATAATGTGTTAGTAAATGTGAGCATATATTAATGCAGTTTATTTCAATGTTATTCTGATTTTAATTAAATATAATGTAAATTATTCTAAGAAAGGCTCATGGACTTCCTTAGCCTACTACCAAGAGTCTCAAACAAAGGTGCCAGCCTTAGTGTCTACTGATTCTGTCTACCTACTCTGTCATTCTGTTATGACTAGATATTTATCCATCCCCAAAACAGCCTTTGATAGTTTATGACCTGGTATTTTGATTTCATTGCTCCTTGCTCTGTATCTTTATCTCTGGAAAGATGTTCCTTTTGAGAATATTTGGAAAGTAGGAGCTCAAAGAGGCCTTAGCTGAAATTCTCAGGATGAATCTGAATATATTTTCTTGTGCTTTTAGAATTGGAGGCACAACACCAGCCCTGTTTTTATCATATTTTTTTTTTATTGAGTAACTATTAGTTTTCATTTTTTTTTCCAATTCTTTTATTGTTTAGATTTAACAATGGTTATATTACATATTTTCATCATCGGATCAGTTTAGATTAATACATATAGGTATATAAGATTGATCAAACAACTAAACATTAACCTTTCTAAATCCACATTACTTTTTTTTTTCTTTTCCCCCTTTTTTTCTTTGAAAGTTGACATATTGCATATTGTCCTCACAATCATTCTATAGAGTGCAGTGTG
>PVJA010019087.1:0-38918 GCA_004027025.1 Myocastor coypus
AAAAAAAAAAAAAAAAAAAAAAAAAAAAAAAAAAAAAAAAAAAAAAAAAAAAAAATAAGACAGCCTTCATTCTCAATTGCGGGGCACTTGGCCAAGGAGTGAATGGTTCAACAGCAAGACAAAAGCACACAGGTCCTATGAGAAGAGAATAAGTAGCCCGTGGAGCAAAACACACAGCTTTTAGGAAGGAGGAGTGGTTAAACAACAAGAAATTTAAGTTAGTGAAGCATGTTATGTCTGGCCGTTGTCCTTTCCCTTCCCCCAAGAAAACTCCCTAGCCTCCAACAGCTCCTTGCACAAACTTTTTCTTCTGATTTTATCACTTACACTGATATTCTAAATAAAACCTAGAGAGCCCTTGGCTTTAAAGTTTTATGTGGCAGTTCCCCTAATTCTGGGTACCCTCAGTTGAGATAGCTCCTTGGGTAGCCTCAGTGACTGAATTGTCTCTTTTCCAAGAAATCATTCAGCCCTATACCCCTATGGTCACACACGGCAGCCTTTCCCATCTCCATTTCCAAATTTGATGTTTTCTATCTTCCCATTTCCATCCTACCATCCTTGGCAGGGCACATTATCTCTTGATTAAGCCATGGGAATGGCTTCAAACCACAGTCTTTTCATTCAACAATGTTGCATTACAGTCCATTAACCTGTAGGGCCATCAGCTTCTTAAAACATCATCATCCTTCTTTTGTTAAAGCCCTCATTAAATCTCTCCTGGAATTGCTGAGTGTAAAATGGAATTAGCATGTGATACAGTTAAGCCAAATTAGAAAAACAGCATGCTATAAATTCACAATAGTCAAGATGTAGAATCTACAAGATAGCCATTGACAGACAAATGGATGTATATACAACGGAGGATTCTTCAACCACAAAAAAAAAAAAAAAAAAAGAATGAAATTGTGTTCTTTGCAAGAAAGCTGATAGAATAAGAAGTCATTGCATTAAGTGAAATAAGCTAGACTGCAAAAACAAAAACAAGTTTCACACTATATCTACTGGAGGGGAAAGTAGGAAGAAATCTTGAAGACAAAAGGGTATGCAGAGAGTTCATGAACTCTGAAATTAAAATTTCAAAGAATCAACACCTAGACCTGGCCAGATAGCTCAATGGACTAAAGCGTCTGCTTAAGTAGAGGTGGAGACTGGTGAGGCATGGCGTCCTGGCCCCACCCCCAGGGCACACTGAGACAGCAACTGAGACTGGGCGTGGTGGCACACACCTATAATCTCAGCAGTTAGGGGGCTGAAAACAGAACAATAACTATGAGTCTAATCTGTGTGGTGAGATTTTGTAGATCCTGTACTAAAATTCATTTTTAAAAAAGACAACTGGAATCTCATCTTTTTTTCATTTTAAAGATAATTTTAAACATAATAAAAACAATAAAACCAATGATGATTGTTAAATTGTTTATTGTTATGTTCAAAATAGTTGTTCAGATTATGAGATGTAGGCATGCAAAATTGATCAAACAATTGAGCATTAACTATTCCTTTCAATAAACCAATAAAAATTAGTGCTGGGATTACTGGTGCTACCATACCAGGTTTCAGGGGTGGCACTGCATGAGGTACTTGAGATTGAACCCCAGTCTTTGTGCTGGAGTTAGTAGTACAATTTGCTTAGGTACCTTGTGTGTGTGTGTTCCCCTTCTGTCATGGTTTGTACCTAGTTGTCCCTCCCAAGCCTCATGTAAATCATGGAGCTGTCAAGCACATGGCTTGAAGAGCATGACCAGAGGACCAAGGCGGGGCTTGAGAGGTGTTGAACCATTAAATTGACAGCATGTGCCTCCCCTGCCCTGACCTTCCCTCCAATCTGGTGGTCTCCCTTGGAGTGATGGAGTGGATCATCCTGGACATGGTGGTGCCCGAGTCTCTCCTCCAGTGTCATGAAATCTCCAATAACTGTGGGCTAAATAAACCTTTCCTTCCCTAAGCTTGTGTGTTGGCTATTTGTGCCACCAATGAAAGAATAGTAACTAAGACAGAATTTGGTATTGCAGGAGTCGGGCCATTGCTGTGGCTAAACCTGACCATATGAATTACAAGCTTTTGGGAATGACTTATGGGAAGATATAGGAAAGGTTTGGAGATGTCGCCCACAAGAGAAGCACTGAAAGAACTTCTGCCTTTCTGTAGGGGAGATTCTGGTCAGAGCTCAGACCAGAATTCTGCGTGATAGGAATGCTGCCTGAAAAGACCTGGCTGGGGAGGTTTCTGCTGGGAAGGAGGACTGCATATTGGTTGTTGGAAACCAGGTCATTTGTGTTTTGGCTGCTTGTCTGAATTTTGTCCATGTTCAGAGACTTTGCCTTAGACTCATTAAACATGGAGGACTGATTAATATTTCAAAGGAAATCTCAAAGCACTCAAATATTGGGGCAGTAGCATGGTTATTGTTGGTGGCTCTTAGTCAAATATATGTTTTAGAAAAAGAGCAAAGAACCCAGCAGAATGATTTAAAATTTTGTGAGTTTAGCCAAAAAGAAAATGCCACATAGGCTGTGGACTGCAAAGATAGAGCTGAGATCTCCATTGCTCAGGAGGAACAAGAGAATAGAAAGGATGTCCTGAGAGCATCACAAGGGGTGTCAGGTTCTCACCCTTTTCAACCTCAGAATCCAAGGGCAAGAGACTGCTTTGAGGAAAAAGCTGCAGAGCCCCATGTTCGAGAAGGAAGACAGCAGTCACACCAGGTTCCAGAAAGGGGGTGGTGGCCACATCAGATTACAGAATGCTTCCAGCGTAGAGAATTTGTTTCTTGGAATCAGGGTCAGAGTGCTCAGCAATCCAGGCACTCAACCCCTACAGCCAAGAGAGAGGAAAGCCTGACTATTGCTCCAGCTGGCAGCAGACTTTGGCATCATCCATGTGGCATTGGTTTTAGGTGCATGCAGAATGTGAGAATTCTGAGGTGAAGAAGGCTTCCACCTCAGTTTCAGAAGAAGGTCTGGGAGGCCAGGCAGTGTGTCACTGAGAGGGCAATGAGAAGCCTACTCCGTGGAAACCCCAGAAGTTTGGAAAAGTCAGGAATGTGGATCATCTAAGGAAAACTGCAAGGAGGAAACAAAGCCAGCCTAAGAGGGAAGCTATGGGAGCTACCACCAAGAGTGCCATAGGGGTGGAGCCACATGGAGCTCACGATTTGCCACAAGTTGCTTCGGATGTTCTACATGGAACTAGAGAGCTTAATGCTTGCCCTACTGAATTTTGGGCTTGTTTTGACCCCAGTGCTTTGTATTCTCCTGTGTATATCTTTTATTTTTTTTTAAGAATTTTTTATTTTTTTTATTTATTTTTTTCTTGTTTCAGAACCTGTATCTTTTAGAATGGCAATGTTTACCTTGTGCCTTTGAATGTTGGGTGTATTTAACTTTTCATTTGTATAGGGGCTCACATCTGAGAGTTTGCCTTGAAGCTTGGAGGAAAATTGGGACTTGGACTTTTTAGTGATACTGAAACTGTTGGGACTTTGACAACTCTTAAGAGATGGACTCAAATACCTTTTGTAGAAAAGGATATACATGAGACTTTGGGAGTCCAGGGGTGGAATGTTATCATTTGTATCTAGTTGTCCCTCCAAAGCCTCATGTAGATCATGGAGCTGTAAAGCATGTGGCTTGAGGAGCGCAGCCAGAGGACCAAGACAGGTCTTGAGGGGCGGGGCTTGCATGATGCAGAACAATTAAACTGACAGCATGTGCCTCCCCTGCCTCTTCCACATGACACGGAACACAGTAGCACCCCAACCTCTCCTCCAGTGTCTTGAAACCTCCAGCAACTGTGAGCTAAATAAACTTCTCCTTCCCTAAGCTTGTGTGTCGTATATTTGTCCCAGCAATGAGAAAATAGTAACTAAGACACCTTCCTTACTTTTTTCATATATATATATATATATATATATATATATATATATATATATATATGCAAAGACAATTATACTGCTAATTTCTAATTAGCTCATTGAAAATGGTTTGCTCTTGTATTGTTTGATCAATTTTTCATGCCCATATTTTGAATCTGAGCAACTACTTTGAAGATAACAATACCCTCTTAATTAATGATTGCTAAGTTCCTATTACATTGTTTTGAAACTCTATCATTGTTTTTATAGACTGCTGTAATTAGAGGCTATACTGGTAAATGAAACAAACCACATTGCTGTGTGCTGACGTCCTATCATCTCTCTAGTGTGAAAACTTGAAAGAGTAAGTATACTCTGAAAGGTACAGCAGATAGTGCAAAAGGGAAAGAATTTGTTCAATGGGAAGGAAAAACTTAGATGAGGAAAAGGACAAAAGAAAGAAGGGGAAAAGATATAGTTATCCTGTATATGCAGGATAATTTGAACAATTGTACTGCCAATTTCTACTCCTCTTTTGAAAGGAGCACTTAATGCTTAAAATTGTTCACTTTTTCATCTTATTTATTTTTAATTTCTCATGATTTTTTGTTACTTTATTTTGTTTTGTTAAAAAAAGTTTTGCACATTTATATCTGGTAACCTAAACAACTAATTTAAAGATAACTTCATGCGATACAGCAACCATGATTAAAATCCTGTTGCTTTGTTTAATGAAATTTTGCGTTGTTTCTAAAGCTAGAATTTTATTGCCCTTTTGTATTCTTTTTTAAAAAAGAATATACATAAGTTTCACGTGTTTTTCCAAATTTTAAAATCCAGGAAAAATGGCACAAAAGTAGAAGTGAGACTATTATTAAACAAGACAAAAGGAAGAAGGGAGGCTAATAGAGGATGTATATAATAAAAAATACCATACGCACCTATGAAAATGCCACTTCAAAATCCCATACTGCACAAAATTAGTAGACACACACACACACATATATATATACATATATATATATATACATATATATATACATATATATGTATATATATATATATATATATATGAAAATTAGTGGATCACATGGAAAATTACAGAGAAAAAGCAAAAAGCACATAACCTAGGTCAGAGGTTACACTTTATTGTATATACACACAAAGAGCTCCTGACCTATCACAATTTTCAACAAACTTGGGCTGAAACACAAATCAGAAGGACTTTCTAACCTTTCTTTTCCTTTCAATGAAAAAAAAAACACTGAGGAAAGATGATGAATGTTAGGGCAATCTCGGCAAAAGATATATCACCGCCCATTGTTTTCTGCAGATCCGTAGCTATTTCAGAGACAGAGACACTTAGTTGCAAGGTAAATTTCATTTGTTTTGGATAAAGAACAGTGTGACATTTTTGACAGTGTACTGTAAAATGTGCCACATTTTTTAAACAAAGTGAGATATAATAAAAATGAAATATAAGATTTCAGGGTAAAGGTAAGATTAGCAAAGAGCTCATAGGTCTTTTCAGATTGTACATAACATTTCATACTGTTGAATGCAAAAAAAAAGACATAACGACAAACACAATTACATAATTACATTATGGCTTACTTACTGTCTGCCCTCCACTAAACTACATGCTCCTTGAAGGTAGAGACTTTGTCTGTCTCTGACTAGAGATGCTAGAAGACATAAAGTGCTCATGCATTTGCTGAATGGCTGGAATAATGAAGAATAAAGTAAGCCTTGCTGTGTGTTTACAGAGAGAAGTAATGACCTGTAAAATAGATGACCTTCAAAATCATTAGGAATCTCATTTTAGTACTGAGATGACATCATCCATGTGTAGACAAGAGCTTCCTGCAATGGGGTAAAAGGGATTTTAATTCTATGTTGCCATTCAGCACAGCCCTTACCAATGAAGGAAGCTAAGTGCCATGTCAGGGTGCAGGCCTGGCAAACTCCCAGGAATATGCATCCAGGAAACCCTAAGGCCCACTGTGGAGATGGCAACAAGAAGCCAAGCCAGCCCTTTACCATCAGGACAGTATAAGTGGTGAGGCCCTAATTCTGCCCCTGTCCTCAGATTCAATGACCTTAAACAAGTCACTCATCTTCCTTGGAGCATCAATATTTCTACCTCAAAGAGGAATGAGGTAGCTCAGATGTGCAGAGCCCCCTCTGCACATTAACATCCCACAGTGATGTGGGATGAAACAGGAAAGTCTTAAGGCAGACACAGACGCTGCCTCCCGTGGCATCTCACAGCATGTCCTATACTGCCAAGCCCCAGCTGCAAGTTTCTCTGGACATGGCCAGCCCCAAGCAATGATGCAAAGTCTAGAGGAGCAGCACATGCCCTTAACCTTCCACCCCAGCAGTTCCATGGGAAGTTTACAGTCAGAAACCCTGTATTCAAACACCATGACCACACTCAACCACCTGCATGACCATGAGCATAGCTTCCATTGCTGCACCTCAGAACTGGAAATAAACTGTGGACCCCACATCATATTGCCACCACGGAGGCCCCATGCTCAGTGTACTGCAAGTGCCTCAGGCCCGTCAGCATGGTAAGCCACTGGCGGTCACCCCGACAAATCACCACTTCCCCCTCTTCCTCCCTAGCACAAGCAGCTCTGAAACTTTCACTCTACTCCCAGTCCTCGAGCACGGCAGATGCTGAAGCGCACAGAGCCACCGACACAAATCAAGGGCAGATGATCTCCCTTCATGGGCTTGTCCCCATAACTCAGCGCAGCTTCCTGAACGAGGCACACTCAGACTCCAAATGCGTTCTCCTGCCTACCTCTCCCAGGTGAAAGATGACTTCTCAAACCAGAGTTTGGAACAGAAAAGAAATTCTAGAGACATTGCAGCCCAGCCTCCTTAATTTACAGTTGGAAAATCTACAGCCCAGCAAGGAAATGAGACTGCTTTGTTAGGCATGGAGGATTTGGGGCACTAAATTAGGACCCAGAACAGGGACCACCCAGGACAGTCTGTACAGGAGAAAAAACAGGGGTGCAATCTGTTCCAGAAACTTCCAGGAAGAGCATGCATTGTCAGGACTGGGCAGATAGCTAAGCACAAGGACCCAGGCTTGATGCCCAGTACTGTATGCTGTGAAGGCCTCAGAACTGGCATGGTAGTGCACGCCTGTGATCCCAGTGCGGGGATGCTGAGACAGGAGCATCACTATGAGTCAGAGCTGCAGAGTGAGACCCTCTACCAAATAAATAAATAGTTATAAAAAAGAACATGTAGTGTCTGTGGACAATTTTAAAATAATAATAAGAATTAAGGTGGCCAGAAATCAGTCTGCTTTTTATTATACCACTGTACCTGAAATCTCACACAATGCTACTAATTTAAGAAACAAAATACCTCTCTCCTCTCCAAAAATGTCTTTGGTTCATTTAAACCCTAAATCATTGCTTCAGTGATTGTTGAACATTGATATCATCTAAACAAGTCTGTAAGATTCGGGCCCTGCTCCACATGCTAATTTCAGTTATAAATTAGTGACAGCTTTAAATCACCTACGCTGACATTCAGCACAACTGTGGTCTCCAGTGGGTTCTACACATCACTCTGCCTAAGCAATGGTATGAAATAAACACTATAGAAGCACAGTGATAATAAAGGAAGAGAAACAGAACTTAAAGTAATTTAGTTCAGTCATTTTTTTTGACCATGACTCTTTATTTAGATTTATAATTTATTTTTTTAAACCTTTATTTGTTTATTCATTCATTTTTATGGCTGGCTCAGCCCACCCCAAGGGCAGGGCTGGTGCAGCATGTGATGCCAGGGATTGAACCACGGTCCCTGAAGCCGCTCAGGCTTTCCCAAGCAGGCGCTTTAGACCACTGAGCCATCCCACCGGGCCCCTAGATTTATAATTTAAAAGAAATTTCTAATTTAAAACGTACAGTGTTCGGTAAGTGACAAGTTGAGTTCAGATGTGAAGTGTTACTGAGTAACACTTAATAGTACATTTAATAGTATTGTTTTCTTTGTTGACTGTCCTAAAGCTAGAGTGAATCAAAAAAATGATAATATGTCTGATTGCCATATAATGACTCATGAAAATAATTCCATTCTCTAAGGGGTGGGGGGTGATGTTGAGTGATCACATGTTAAACATGCCAAGGACACGCACAAGGTAAATACGTAGCAGGTGACACATGCAGGCTGGAGGAACCCTCCTTGCCACTGACGATATTGCCTTCCCTTTAGAGCTCTCTGCATTATGATAGAATCCAGGCTTCCAACCATCACCCCCAGCAGGAACGGTTTATCTAGATCATAATTTGATTTCCATACAGAAAGGGATAGAAATTTTTCTCTTCCTCATTAAGACTTGGGGACCTGCAGAGAGCTCACATGGATCCTCCTAGCCCTGAGCTGTACCGAAGTTTGCTTGCCAAGAAGCGAGCTGTTGTTGGCCAGGATGGGGGAGTAAGACTTTCATGCTGTGTGCTCAGGCTGCAGTGATACAGGGGCCATTTTGGTCTCTGTCTCATTCATTCCTTTTGCCTCACTGTTCAACTATTGCAGAACTTGAGCCAAGGAGTCACTATTTGGGGGACCTCTCATATCCTCACAGCCATGCTGAGGGCAACAATACTGACAAATTGAATAATTTTTAAAAGCTGTGATGATTTGAATACTAACTGGACCAGGCCTTGCAATGAATTTAAATGCATTACCTTATGGCATCTTCCTGGCATGTTTATCAGGATGTGTTTATCTGAATGATTTTTGTTTGTTTGCTCAAGGATTTAAGGATGGAGCCTAGAACTAGTCCCAAGGAAAGTCAACAGGCTCAATGTGTTACTCAGCTTTCCCACTGCTAGGCAAAATACCCAGTATACACAACTTCATTTAAAGAAGAAAGGTTTCATGTGACTCATGTATTAAAGGGGCTCAGTTCAAGGTGAGTTGGCTTCTAGGAAGAAACGCAGTGGAGCACAGCCACTTAGCTGATGGCAGCCAGGAAGCAGAGCAGGGCAGCAGAGCCACAGAGAGTAGGGAAAGAACAGACACTGACCCACAGGCCTCCACAGCCCACCCAGGGCCAGGCCTCCACAGCCCACCCAGGGCCAGGCCTCCACAGCCCACCCAGGGCCAGGCCTCCACAGCCCACCCAGGGCCAGGCCTCCACAGCCCACCCAGGGCCAGGCCTCCACAGCCCACCCAGGGCCAGGCCTCCACAGCCCATCCAGAGACACCAACAAGTGTGCTCCACCAGACCTCCAAGCATCTCCCAGGTCAGTCAAGTGGATGCAGTCAAGACTGAGCATCATACTCAGAAATGAGGAAACCTGAGGCCTGACCCATAGTTTGACAGGGCCAATGTGAATTCTACAAGCTGCCCCCATCTCTCACTCATGAGTGTTTCACCAACACTAATGTTAGAGGTCAGAGAAGGAAAAGCCCTCTAAGTAGTATGGTTCAGGGCTGGTGCCCACCTAGTCCACAAGAGACACCTCTCTACCCCACATCCATCAGGTGTAGGTATCCAGAACCCATCATGGGGAGTCCTTAAAGCTTTCTCACCACTGTACTCCAAAAAGGTCTCAACACTCAGTCAAAGCTGCACATCAGACAGCTTGTTGTTAGGAAAGGGTCCACAGGGTGTATAGGGTCTCACTACTAGATCGGGCTCATAGTGATCCACTGGTTTACAGCCTCCCAAGAGCTGGGATTACAGGTGTACACCACGACACCCAGTCTCAATTGCTGTCTCAGTGCACCCCAGGGGCGGGGCTGGCATGGCAGGCCCAGGGATAGAACCCCCCAGCCCCTGGACCTACTTGCAGGTGCTTCAATCTGCTGAGCCATTTGGCCATCTCCCTCTTTTTTTATTTTAAAGAGAATAAAAATAAAACAACAAAAAATGATACAGAATTTCAAAATAAAAATGATAGAAATTCAACAATGGTTGTTACATTGCATACGATTATCTTCAAAGTAGCTGTGCAGATTACTAGATGCAGACATGCGGGGTCAAACCACTCTATTCACCTGTGTCCTCTGTAAAAGATCTGTCCACCAGCCTCCCACAAACACCAAGTGGCAACCTGGCCCCAACGTGTGCTTTCCTCCCTGAAAGGTGAGGAGATAGAGCCCTCAGGAGGTGCCCAGGTGTAGCTGTGGGTCTTTCGCCAACTGCTCAGCAGCTCTGTGGCCTCCCGTGGCAGCCAAGCAGGGAGAGCTGCGGACGGCAGGCCTCCAGGACGTCGGCCCCCAGCCCGCAGATGGCTCCGTTCAACACCACACTCTCTGCTTCCGCTTATTCATCTCCTTTAAGCAGAGCAAGCTGAGCACCTTCATCCTGGAGCCTGAAGCAACGCTTAGCAATTAGAAGATCCCTAGGAACCGCAACAAATCTTACAAACCACGGCAGCATTACAATGACCCTGAGGTGAATCCTTGTCTAGGAAAACAGTGAAAAGGCTTTCCTCCTCTGCTGGAGAGCAGCACGGCGCTGTCCCTGCTCTGAGGAGGAGCGTACAGATGCTGATGGTGGCTGGAGCGGACCAGGCCCCGGTGCTCCTACCTTGGCCCTGAAGTCCTGCAGGTAGCTTTCCTGAGGCTAATTCTTGGTTTCCTCATTGCTCACAGGGGGATAAAAGTCTACCAAACATGAGCTCAGCAGAGAACTCTTAAGAGATGTCAGGTGTCATTCCTCACATGTCATTTAACACCCTCCCCAAAAGCCCTAATCTGAATGTAACGGAAGATCCAATACACAGATGAGAAACCCTAAATTAAACAACTTTACAACCTTGGAATAACTCAATTTTGACTTCTTTATTCATACCCTGTAGGTAAGACACCCTTCCTTGCTCTGAAATTCCTCTTCATACATAGAATTTCTGGAAGACTCAATAAGAAGACAGAGGGGAAAGCCATCTGTACCCCTAAATCCTGAGTTCCAGTTAAGATGAAGCAGTGGGTGCTGAGAGAGGTGCATGAGGCACCAGAGTCGGGCTGCAGAGTGGCCTTGGGCATCGTGGGCACACGCTCCTGGGTCTCTTGCAGTGGGCTCTAACTGTGGTAGCTTACCTTTTCCTTGAGACACTCATTCCTGGAGCAGCGTGTGATTAACAGGTAAACCTCAGAATTCCCTGGGATCACTGGGGCTGATTTCACTTTCTGTTTTGTTTTATTTTTGCTTGGGGTGGGGGGTTGTTTGTGTTTTTTGTTTGCTTTGTAAGTGGTACTGGGCATTGAATCTGTACCCCCAGCTCCTTTTTATATTCTCCATTTTGTGACAGGGTTTGTGAAGGCCCTAAGCAGCTCAGGTCAGGTCCAAACTAGCGATCCTCTTGCCTCGGCACCTCGGACATCCCACACTTTTGCCTTTGGTTTTAGTTGTTCTTTGCACAAGTGGGGAGTAGAAGGCAGGGAGGACAAGGAATTGGGAGTTCTCCCGCCGCAAAGCAAGGCGCCTTGCAATCCAGTTCTCCTGTCTCCTCTCTCATTATAGTTAAGGATCTGGGCAGCCTCTTGCCACGGTTATGCAATCCTCTGATTAAATTGTGCCAGCCAGCTCCAGTTTCAGAAAGTAAATGAATAAATAAACCACTACACTAAAGCAAAGGAGAAGATGCTGGCTTTGGTGCAGGGAGAATTCTCTGAAAGCCAGGGTAGTCAGGACTACATCAAAGGAGAATAAAGGTCTACATCAGGGAAGAAAGAGAAGTGATTTTATTGTAATTGGACAGCACCTAAAACACAAAACCAGACTGAAACAGAATGAATAGCAGAGTTGTCAACCTGAGGATGAGGCTACCTGAGTTCTTCCCAGAATCGGCAGAGCTCTCTGGCGTTGGCCAGGCCACGCCATTGTCTTCTGAAAGACTGAGTTTTACCCTTCAAATGTCAGAATCATACTCGCTAGCAACTGTGAAGCCCCTGTCTGCCCTGGACACTGTACAAAGTACTTTAAGAGTTCATAGGCCACACATGGGTTATTTGAAAGAACTGAAGCCATGTGCCATGAAAAGGCAGTTTGAGAAGAAAAGAAAAACAGTGTAAACATGTGCTGTCCTGAGAAACCAATTCTGGGTTGATTTTCTGTTCCTTCTGGCTGTAGAGCTAAAGGAGCAGGGCATTTCCTGTCCAACCTAATGTGGCTCTGCCGCTGCCTCGTGCTTGGAGATGGAGATTCATCAAACTGCCCAGGCTCAGAGCTCTGGCCGGCAAGAGGGCAGGCAGCAAGGCGGCCCACCTCCTTCACAACAGGGAGGGTCCCATCCATATGAGTAAAGGCTACGTGGAACACCATGCACACTCAAGAGCACCCTAAGCATTTGTTCCTTCTTTACCTATGGATTGGAAATAACACAGAATCACTCTGCAGCATGGCCTGGCTGAGCAGAGGCGCGACAGCTCTGGATTTTGGACACCCTCAACCCGGTCTGAATGCAACTACTTCATAGCCATGTGCATGGTCCAGAGTAGTTCCCTTATTTATTTTTAAGACAATAAAAAAGGAAAATGTATAGAATTTCACTGAGCAAAATAACAGAAATTAAACAATGGCTGTTATACCGCATGTTGTTGTCTTCAAATTAGTTGTTACCCAATAGAAGCGTGCAAAATTGGTTTTTAAAAAGTTGTAAGAAATTAAAGAGGAGAAGAGAAGCAAATGTAAGCACTAAAGGCTTCCTTCAACAGACCATTAGAAATTAGCAGTCCAATTATCCAAACTACCCTGTTAGATACATATTTTCCCTTCCTTCCTTCTGTCTTTCTCTTCTCCTCTTCCTCATCTGAATTGTTCCTTCCCTCTGAGCAGATTCTTTCCCTTTCACAGTATCTATTGTACTTTCCAGACATTATTTACTCTTTCAGATTCTTACACTGTAAAGCCAAGACAGTGCTTACACACGTGTGCCTGACTTCTTTCACTCACCAGTACGGCCTCTAGCAGCACTCATTTACCTGGAAAAGTCTCCAGGTTACCTTGTTATATTTGAGTAATACTCCGCTGTGTAAAGATTCCGCATTTTTATCCATTCCTCCATTGATGGGCATTTGGGCTGTTTCCAAGATTTAGCTATGGCAAACTGTGCTGCTAGAAACGCGGGCAATTCTGAGACAAGCCCCCCACGCCAAACCTAGCTTCGGAAGTGGGGAAGAACTCACTCATTTCATGTAACCAAGTGAGAGCCGTGCTATGGCTCATGTCCCATTCCCTGAGAGCGCAGAAGCCAGGGCTAGCAGGGAGCTCGCTGAGCAGAGGGATCATGCCCACCCCTCTGACAGCACCATGAACAGAGTGCCACACACTGCAGGTGCCTCGCGCCCACGCCCCTGCTTAATGTCACTTTCTATCACTGCAGTCTTTACTGGGACACACTATTGCCCCACCCTCACTCAGCCCCCCAGAACATATGCTGATCACCAGACAAGGATGAAATTCTCCAGAATTTCCTTTCTTTGACACATGTGAGCATCTCCCATCTTGTGTCCCTGGCCCAGGCCGCTACCATGAGCTCAAGCTTTGTGTGCTCACTGTTTGCTCAAGTGCTTTACATTTGGGCTGTTAGTTCAAAATAAATAACTAATAAAAGGACTTTGAATATACCCACCCCACCCCCACAGCCTTTATGTAAGAATTATTAGGTACACAATTAATCAATTAATTAATGAATGAGCAGCAGCCAGGCCTTCCTCCAGCTGTCCTTACCTCAGATAATGACACCAACATCTGTCCTATCCTTTAGGTTAAAAATCCAGGAGGAGCCTGAATTTCCCTCGGTGTCCATTTGGCCCATCACCCACTCTTGCCCAGCTGTTCCAAGTATATTCTAAGCCTGTCCATTTCTCACCAGGTCTCTATAACAGCATGGGATAAGCTACCATCATCCACTCCTTAACTCCCACAGTAGTCTCTAACGGGTGCCCCTGGGCCTCCCCTGCTTCACTACAGTTCCTTGTTTCACAGCTAAACAGTCTATGTAAAATATAACATGCACCTCCTGCTTAAATCCTCACTCGTTCAACAGGCTCCACTTACAGAGCTCCTTTTATGTGCCTGGTCTTCTTTGAGGCATAAGGACTAGCATAGATGCAGTGAACAAACTTAACACCTGACCGTGGGGAGCTTGCCGCCTACTTAGGGACACACACAACAAGCAAAGGAATTAGAGAAGGGGGCTGAACACTGCCAGGGTGCAGCTCTTTTTTGGGCCGGGAACAGCCTCATTGAGTGGGCAGTATTTGAGAGAGTACCGAGTGGGCAGTGGTGGGATGGACAGAGCAAATATCCAAGGAGAGTTCTTCAGACTGAGAGACCGGCCCAGGTGAAAGTACAGGCACAGGAGACGCTGGCCTGGCAGGCTCGAGGAATCGCAGGGAGAAGCTGGGTGGGCACTCTGGCCTCTGCTGTGCAGCAGATGGGGAGATCACAGCAATCAAAAGACAGAGTCAAGGAGTGGCACAATATGACTTTATAAAGCCACTCTGTGTTGAGGACAGGCTGAGTAATAGCAAGAAGATCGGGTGACAAGTCCGTGGGATCACTCAGGCGAGAAGCAATGGGCTTGCACTGAGAAGCAGCTATGCAGATGGGGATGAGCACGCAGACCCTTCATGCAGTCGGAAGGCAGAACTAAGAACAGACTCGGCTGGCAAAGTGGACGGGTGGGCACTGGAGAAATCAAGGACGACTACATTTCTTCACCCAAGAAAATGCACGGGTGGATCCATCCTTCCCGCAGGCAGGGGGCTATGGTCAAAGCAGGTTTCTGGGGCAAAGGCTGTGCTCAGGAATTCTGTTTTAAATGTTAACTTTGTGTTTCCTTTAAGACAGGAAGCAGAGGCCCTGTGTGGGAAGCCATGCGCACAAGTCTGGAATGTAGAGGAAAGGCAGCCCCGCTGGGAGAAGTTGGTGGGTCACCAGCATGCAGATGCTGTGCCAGGCGCTTTCCTGGTGGCTGGGACAAAGGTTTGTTTGGGCTCACATCGGGAGGGCCAGTCCGTGCTTGGTAGACTCCAACACAGAAATAGCAAGGCAGAGGCCCTTGGTCAGGAGGCTCAGAGCAAAGGGAGGGGTCTGGGAAGGAGATGTACCCAGCCAGGTCACTCCCAGCCACACACACGCCAAAGCAGGCCCTGCCTCCGAGGAAAAGACAGCTGTAGCACCCCCATAACCCCACGCATTTCCTATGGGTGCACGAGGCTCTTGGGAAACACATAGATACAAGCCATAACGATACTTAAAGTCAGGTTACTGAGTGAGGTCACTAGGGAATGCGCCTGACTAGTAGAGAGAAACATGGCCTCCACTGGACGTGGGCTACCTCAAATGGAAGCCATCAAAAGACAAGGAGGAGGGGCCTGGCAGGATGGCTCAGTGGTCTAAAGCGCCTGCTTGGGAAGGCTTGGGCGGCTTCAGGGACCGCGGTTCGATCCCCGGCACCACATGCTGTGCCAGCCCTGCCCTCGGGGCAGGCTGAGCCGGCCATAGAAATGAGTGAATAAACAAAGATTCTGAAACAAGAAAAAAATAAATAAAAAATAAATAAAATTCTAAAAAAAAAAAAAAAGACAAGGAGGAATCCATCAGCAAAAGTGCAGATAAAGGCCTGGGATACCGCTCAGCGGTGAAGTGCTTCCCTAGCACGTGTGAGGCCCAAAGTTGGGGATGCGGTGGGGGTTAAGCCTCCCAGGCACCTCGAAGAATGTTCCCTTTGTCTAAGCCTTTACATGCTTTGGCCCCACCTTGTTCTCTAGCTTCATCCTCTGCCTTCTCCCCTGTTTGTTCAATGCCAGACACACTGGGCTTCATTTTGTTCCTCATGTTAGCAAAACTGATTCTTCCTGCAAAACTTGGTACTTCTCTGGAATAATCTTTGCAGCTTCAAAGCCAACTTGAACTCTTACATTGCTTTCATGGAGAGAAATTCCTGACCCCTTCAGTTGACATATTCCTTTGCCATGGCTGCCATGCTGACAGATGATTGATGAGAGAAAGAGACAGACAGACAGACAGACAGACAGACAGACACAGATTCTGTTGTACATATCATCACAACCAGAAACTGTATCTTAGTTTACATATCTGTCCTATGCAGCCTCCCCATCCCTGGCCCGGTAAATTGGATTGAGGGGAACACTCAGGGCTCTACTTCGATGTTTTGCTTGGTTTCACTCTGCGTAGATGTAGCCTCTCACCTCTACTGGCCACCATCACCTAGCAAGTCCTTGACATCTGAATAAGGGATAAACAGAAACCAAAATCTATAGGTGGAATGATATCCTCAAGGTCATCCAAAAAGTTAAGTAGATACAAGAATAGAGCTCAAACTTCTAACCCTAAGCTTATGTTCAGTTGATGAGCTATTTTAGGATGAGAAGGAACAAGTAGGCTGAGCAAAACTATCCATCCTTGTTTTTGAGAATTGACCAATAAAGTTCTCTTTTTCTAGATACAACCTGTACCTCCCTCAATACTCATAAATTCAAAAATATAAAATCATTGAACAGCCCCAGAAAAACACTTCGATAGTGTAAATCACAGTATCCTAAAGCTTAGGTCAGGAAAGGACCATCGTCATTTTTAGTGCTACTTTCCTGCTCGCATATAATCTCTTTATCTTGAAAGGTGTTTGGTCAAAAGCCAAGACAAAGAATAAAACTAATCTACATCTCTACTCGTTGCCTGGTGCCTTTCAGATGTTCATGAAAGATAGCTTTCCATCTACTGGTTCCTTTGGCCAAAAAATACTAAACCAGCGATTTTACAAGCTGATGATCCAACAGTGAACAAGACAGATAAGGTTCTTACAGGTATGTAGCTGTCAGAAAGAGCCTCTGACTCTTGGAGACGTTAGCTACCTGGTGCCCACTGTGGATTCCAATTTGGCATCAAATCTAGACATATTCTCTGGTTCTGCCTTTAGTACAGTGCTCAGTTTTCCCTTCTTGTGGCCAATTCCTGGGACCTTTGCTCAACTGGACCACAGTCTGCAAACCAGAAGCCAGGCCAGAAGCAGCTCCTGTCTGAGGCTGGTATGTTCCCAAGTCCACTTAATGCCAAATGCCATTGCTCATAAGACAACATATATGCACATGAGTCCACACACCTGATCCATGTTTTCCTGCCACACTGTTGACTTACTCTTTAACTACCAAATATCTGGTATGAGGTTTCCAAATACCTCCAGTAGCATGCTTGGCTGTGGCCAAGACTGTGAGAACCGGGGGGGAAGCACTGAACTCTGCAGCATGGGACAGAACCAGGCCTGTCCCTACCCTCCCTTTGCTTTCCCTCAAAAACAGGGAAAGTATGGCTGAAGTATACTGCAGAGCAGGATGGGCTCCAGGGAGAATAAACAGAATCACGAAGCTTCCACTCCTGAACAGCTCAGACAAGCTTGCTCCTGGTCTCATCTGTGTTAGTGGATTTGAGCATCACATAAGCCCAAGTTTGAAACTCAGTCCTGCAGCTAACATCATGTATGATTTCAGGAAAAATCATTTCATTTTTTTTTAACCTCAGGTCTTCATCCAAATGGGAATAACAGATATATAGCAACTGTAAAGTTTATAGTAACAGTTAAATAAAGTATCAATGAACTTACAGAGCCAATGCAAAGGTGTTACCAAGAACTTAAATTTCTGGTTCTGGAAGGATAGTTAGAACTCACATCTTCACTGAACAAATGGACAAACTGAGGCCCAGGGACATAAACAGATTTATCCAGAAATAACAAGTGGAAGATCTAGTAAGAGACTCACAGCTCTGGTTCTGATATGACAGGTTACCTTCCTTGGGTTAGACTAAAAAACGGAGTAGTCAGAGCCTTTCAGCTTCCAGCTCTGCAGTACAGGTTGCACAAAGCATTCAGAGCTCACAGAGTCCAGTTCCAGCTGTTTTATCAACTAGTCCTGTGCCTTAAGGCAGGAAATGGTATTTCCTTTGAACCACATTCTTTACCATGTAGCAGTGGCTAGGGACTGTGATGAGACTCGCCCCAGGACTATGAGGTCTGCTTGGACAATACTCCTAAATTCGGGTCAACTCCACCACCGTGTGCAGCAAGCTGCCTCTGTCTCCTCTTCATACAGGTATTTGTGTACCTTCAGGCAGAGTGCAACTACAGAGTTGGATTCTGTCTGTAGAAGGTTTAGGAAAAACTCCAGTGGTTAGCCTACAAGCAGATACAGGGGCTGGGGGTTCAATCCCCAGGCCTGCTATGCTGGTCCTGGCCCTGGGGCAACTGAGAGGGCAATTGAGACTGGGCATGGGGGTGCATGCCCGAAATCCAGCTCTTGGGAGGCTGTAAACAAGCCAATCACTAATAGTTCAATCTAGTAATGAGATCCTGAACACCCTGCAAAGCCTTCCCTAAAATAAAAATAAACAAACTCTAGTGGTTAACTTGAGATTTCTAAGACACCAAGTGTAAACTTCAGGAGAGTCTGTGTGTTCCCTGTCTTCATTTGGCCTTTTGATTCACTTTCTAACTCGTACTCATTGTATATATGTATTTTTACTGTCTTTGCCAGCAGAGCCATTGCAGGAAACTAAACCCCTAGAGAAAGATGCCTACAAGACATCGATCCACATCAGGAGATTATGCCAGTGATGATGGTGATAACACGGACAGCACAAGTGGAAGCACCTAGTGGGACTGTTCTGTAACCAGGACGGCATTCTCACTAAACATATTTTCACTTAACTATTATTATAACTCAATTGTGTATTGCTGAAAACACCCATTTTTTCAGATGAAGAATTTGAAATATAGACATATTCAAGGTGCTCACTTAAGGTCACACATCTAACACTAGGTGAGACTACAATTCAAACCCACAATGCCAAAATCGAGACCCGTCTCCTAAATGACACTCTTTATTTCTTAAAGACACTCAGGTAAATTAGTCAAACTAACTTCCTTGTTTTCTAAACATGACAACTGAGCCCCTGCCCCCCAAACAAGCTGATCATCCACTCAGCAATCAAATACTTGCTGTGCCTCCACTGGAGAGCAGGAATCATGGGAGTCAGGGAAACATCGGCAAGGAAAATCCAATCCCTGCCCAGGAAGCCTACAGATCTCCCTGGTTAACTGTAAAGCCAGAACAACCTCAGAGTTCTTTCACTGCCAAGGCAAGCATATCAGAAGAGTGGCACCCAAGGGCCCTGCACATGCACTTGTACAACTCCATATGGGTATGGGCACATAGTTCTTGGATGTACAGGGTGGATATGTTTGTGTGTCTATGCACATGTATGTATATGCATGAGGTGCAAACATAGTTTTATTATGAAAGCTAATCATGTAATAATTGGGGTTTGCAGGTCTTAAACTCATAGGACAGTCAAGCAGGCTTCTCAGGCAGGATTTGACATTGGATTCTTCAAACAGTTGTCTTCTCTTCAGCAAAAACCTCAGTTTTTTGCTCAGGTTTTGCACTCAGCCAGTGGGATGAGACCTACACATAT
The DNA here is from genome assembly GCA_004027025.1 of Myocastor coypus. Taxonomy (NCBI): domain Eukaryota; kingdom Metazoa; phylum Chordata; class Mammalia; order Rodentia; family Myocastoridae; genus Myocastor; species Myocastor coypus. The sequence continues at coordinate 19,335 of PVJA010019087.1, forward strand.
TATGGAGGGTAGCTTCATTTAAAAATCCACTGATTATAGAGGCTAAATATGTCTACAAATGATCACCTAGAGTACAACAGCCTTAGCAAGGTGTGGTGTTAGCTAATTGTGTCAACTCGACCAAGAAATGCCCAACTAAACTGGGTCAGCATAGTTCTGGGTATAATTGAGGGTAAGACAACAGACCCACCCTGGTAGCCTGGTGGTCTGGATGGTGTAAAGGGGAAATGAAGAAGGAAGCTTGTTCTGTTTCCTCCAAAGAACTCCACTCTTAACTTTCACCTTGAATGTCACCTCCTGGCCTCCAGCACAGACTCTTCAGGCTTCCATTTCAGACCATCCAGCCCCCTCATATGGGATCACATGGATACCATTCTAGGTTCTCCGCCCTTAACTGGAGCCTTTAAATCCAGCATACAGAGAGTCCTATTGTACTCTTCCACATCTGACTCTATGGGGGGCCACTTGAAGCCAATTTTGTAAATTCTTATATATTTGTACATCCTGCAGTAAATTTGCTTGTCTGGGAAGTGCTGACTGACCTACAAAAATGAATATCATGGCAAACCAGAGCATCGCTCTTTCCAAAATTAAATCTAGCTCTATCTCATTCTCTGGTCCACATGTTTGTGTATATGAATACTATGAATACTACCCCCAAAGTGATAGTATTAAGGGGCAGAAATCTGGGAAGGGAGCTGGGTTCTGGGAACAAAGCATGCATGACTGAGACAACTGTCCTTGTTCCCAAGAGACCGCATCCCTTCCACCACGAGAAGTTGTGACAAAAAAAATGACCAAATAGGAAGATACTGAACTTGCTACTGCCTTAATCCTAAATATTCTAGCCTAGCCTCCAGAGCCATGGAAACAATCTGCTGTTTATAAGCCACTTTTTTATTACATCTTCCCAAATGAACTGAGACACCTAGCCTACTCCAAGATAGCCCCTCCCTCTGTTTCCTCCTTTAGTTCTACAGAATGAAAAAATTATGCCTCCACTTCCTTCCAGTCTGCCAAAGCCCAGGCACCGCAAAACTAAAACATCAGATCCAACTTAGTTTGGTACACTTTGGCCTTTGCCATTTTAGGGAATGAATAATATGCTTTAATGAACAAAGAGAAAAGGATCACCTGAACCTCCATTGAAGATTTGTGCCCCAAATCTTATCAGATGCTTTATAATATAGAGGGGATACACATATTATTGAGTGCTGGCATCTTATTGAGTACTGGTAACAAAACTTTCAAACAGGTAACTCGCTAGCCCTGCTGGTGTGGGTGTGCACACGTGTGCATATCTGGCAAAAGAAGCAACTGGAGCATTCCAATTATGCCTTTAAAGTTATACTGGTGTTTGATTTTCCAGAAAACATATTAGTAAATAAATTTATTATTTCATATAAAATAAGTATGTGGAATTGCTAGGGCTGACTGTTCAAAGTTACTCAATGATTTGGAACTTAGTAAAGCAAACAGAAAAAGGAGATATCAGATAAGGAGTAATGTGATGTATTTGTGAGCCGGTAAGATAGCTCAGTGGAATAAGTGCTTGCCTGGCAAGCACAGGGCCCTGAGTTCAATCCCTAGTACCACATAAAATAAATATATATATATATATATATATATATATATATATATATATATATACACACATATATATATATATATATATATATATATATATGTATTTGTGTGTCTGTGTGGTCTTTTATTCCCTAGAATAGGATCTCACTGTGTTCCAGGTGGCCCTGAATTTTTGACCCTCCTGCCTCAGCCTCCCTGGTGCTGGGATTATAGGCGCGTGCTACTCGCAGACTGGCTGTATGTTCTTGTCCTGACTTGACCATTTGATCACATACACCCTCTCAAATTGTGCATTAGAGCCATTTGTTTCACTATTAGCAGTCCTACTACAAACATTACTTTTTCTTTTCTGTTTTTTAACACAGATGTATTCTGGCTATCATTGGCTCTTTACTCATATATAAACCTTTGAATAATTTTAATCTAGTTTTTTACAAAAATAATACCTGTTAGAATTTTCATTGGTAATCTTTTGAATCTGTAGAACAACTTAGGAAAATAGAAGGGCTGACCAAATAGCTCAGCAGACTATAGCACCTGCTTAGGCAGGCCCAGAGACCAGGGCTTGATCCCTGGTGTGCCCTGTGGGCCCTGCCCGCAGGGTGCACTGAGACAGTGATTGAGACTGTGGCATGTTCCTGCAATCCTAGCACTTGGGAGGCTGAAAACACAAAAACCACTGTGAGTCTGATCTGTGTAGTGGAACCCTATAGACCCTGTACTAAATGCATAAAAAAATAAAGAAAGAAAAAAGAAAATAGACTCTATAATATTAAAAATTCTTATTTCTAAACATTGTTTTCTAAAATCTCTTCAAGAGTTTCATATTTTCTCTTTAGATGTCTTGTGCATATTTTATTGGATTTGTTTCTATATTCTTAAGATTTCCCTACATTATTATAAATGATATCTTTACCTATAAGATTTTATATCTCATTACTTTTTTGTACCTGTTTACTTTTTTTTCATTTTAAAGAAGAAGTTTATTTAAACAAGAAGACACTTGACTTAAAGGGAAAACTATCTTGGATTCTTCTTTTTTAAAAAGTAATTTGCTCCTACTTAAAGACGGAGTGGCCTACATGTAACAGCTAAGTACAAAAAAGTTATAAAATTGTCCTTGGTTTTACAATGATAAATGAAAAACATTAAAATTCTCCAATCAAACAAGGTGTGCAAGCAATTTATGTTGCTGTCTTTTCTGTTAAAACAGTGAGAGCAAAATAACTTCCTGGATTATAAAGATAAGAGCTGATGAGCATGCCACTGATGGAGAAAGGGGATTATTTTCAGAGAACCAGTCATTCCCCATCCCATCTCCATTTGATGTCAATCAAAACAGATTGCTGGCCATTTAGTTCAAAAAGCAATATGCTTGTGCACATACACCAGATACTTTATGTACAATAAAGGAAGGGAAGGGGTAAATGAAAGAAGAGAGAAAACTATACTGTAGTAGTCAGGATGTGGTGGAACCAAATTGCAGTTTTCTAATTGAGAATGTATTCTTGGTCTGTAAGAACAGAGTTCTGGAGTTGTTGCAGGTGCCATTTTTTAGTAGACACCTCCTGTCTGCTGCTGGAACACATCAATTGTATCTTCATCCTCCATTTCCAACTGTGCAGGTGTGTCTGTTTCATTGATTGGCTGTCCATCAAATCGGAATCTGATCTGCCTCATTGACAAACCCTGTCGTTCACAATATGCTTTCATCAGTTTACTAAGTGGTGTATGCCTCTTAATCTTAAACTGCACCACACAACCATTCTGTCCCGCCACCTTCAAATTAATGCGATCGTTGTTCTTGGTCTTGACTCCTTCCTTGGGCTTTTCACTGGCCATAGCAAACACCCAAGTCTTCCTAGCTGCCCTTCACAAAAGTGGTACCAGGTCTACCCCGAACAAACACACAGGCAGCACCAGGAGCAGTGGAAGGAGGAAGCAGCAGTGGCTAAGGGGAGAGAGCTGTACCTCAATTTAGGCCAATTATTATGATACTTGTCATACAAAGCTTTCCTTGCCTATAATCAGCAGAAGAAATTTTTTAATATTTAGGATTAGGTAGAGAATTTAGAAATGAGATTAATTCAGAAGGTAGATTTCACTTTCAATGACTCAGTCTCTAATCTTGGTCCTGCCCTTGTTAGCTCTGTGGCCTTGGGTTAATATCTTGCCTTCTCTCGACTGAATATTACACATAGTAGCAGACCTCAAAATACTGCCACCAATATTTGTCCTGTCCACAGTTAATTCTCATGGAGAAATGGAATCTAATCTATTCCCTTGAATCTAGATTGGCCTATGATTTCTTTGACAAGTTGAATTGGTGAAGTGAATGTAGCTTTCTTTCTAAAGATGAATCACTAGAAGCCCTGCAGCTTCTAAAGGATCTCTTGGAATCCTTACTCTGGAAGTAGGCACCACGTCAGAGCAGATCACTGTACTACAAGGAATCCCAAGTCATTGACATAGACAGACCATGTTGGGAAAAAAAAAAAAAAGATGCCTAACCAACCCCTACTTTCTCTAGTCATAATGCAGACAGTAAATATAGGGTTGAGGAAGACTCTAGCTGACCCTAACCTCAGAATATCTGAATGCAATTCATGAGAAATATCAAGAAAGAACTACTAGAGCTGAGAAATTAATTCAATACTGTTTGGGGCCAGAAAATAAACAGCAAACATCAATAGATTTACATAATACCAATAATGGACTGAGAAAGATTCCGGGAAAAGAGTCTCATTCTAAATTTCTTCAAATAAAATAAAATACTTAGGGATCTCTCTAAACAGTCTAATCAAAGACTTCTATAATGAAATTTTCAGAACAATAAAGAAAAAAATTAAGAGACTAGAAGTTGAATAGGCTTCCCATATTTGTAGATTGGCAAAACTAATGTCAAAATGGTCATGTTATCAGAGGTGATCTACATATCCAAAACAATCTCCATGATAACACCAATGATATTCTTCACAAAACTAGAAAAAATAATTCTCAAATTCATATGAAAACACAAAAGACACATACATTAATGGAACATAGTAAAAGACAAAATTTCTTATAACTTTTTTTCTTGTGTTGTGTTGTTTAGTCAAATTTGCATGTTTATATCTGGTAAACTAAACAACTTATTTGAGAATAAGTCTCTAAGTCTCTGCTACAATACAGCAGATGTTGTTGAATTCCTATTACTTTGGTGAAATTTTGTGTAACTTGTAATGCTTTTTGATATTTTGTGGAGTTGTGTGTGTGTTTGTTTGTTTGTTTTTGTGGTACCAGAAATTGAACTCAGGACTCTGCGCTTGCCAGTCAAGTGCTTATTCTACTGAGCTATCTCCCCACTCCTATTCTTTGAAAACTAATTTTAAAAAGAAGCACCGATTTATGTTCAGCTGATACTGGACAAAGGAGTCAAGACTACACTTTGGAGAGAAGATACCATTTTCAATAAATGGTGCTGGGGAAACTGGATACTCACTTGTAGTATTCACTAAATCGCTATCTCTCACGCTGTGCAAAAATCAATTCAAAGTGGATCAGTGCCCTAGGTATAGGACCTGGAACTCTGAAACTGATAAAAGAAAACATGGAGGAAGTACTCAAAGCTAGAGGCATGGGTGAAGGCTTGCAAGACAGGACTCCCACAGCACTAGAAGTAACAGTGAGAGTCATCAAATGGGACTGTATCAAATTTAAACATTTCTTTCCAGTAAGCGAAACAACTAACAAAGTGAAGAGACAGCCTCCAGAAGGGGGAAAAGGCTGCCAGCAGTTACTCTTCTGACAGAGGATTAATATTTAGTATATAAAGAAATGTAAAAAAAAAAAAATTAAAAACAAAATGTCAAGCCGGGTGTGGTGGCGCACGCCTGTAATCCCAGCACTCGGGAGGCTGAGGCAGGAGGATCGGTGCGAGTTCGAGACCAGCCTGGGCTGCAAAAGTGAGCTCAAAGCCAGCCTGAGCTGCATAGTGAGACCCTGTCTCAAAAAAAGACAAAAAAAAAAAATGTCAAATAGCCCGATCAATAAACAGGAAAATGAATTAAACACACATTTCTGTAAAGAAGCACAAATGGACAATAAGTACACTTTTTGAAATGCTCAATATCTTTAGCTATTAGGAAAATGAAAATAAAAACCACATTGATATTCCATCTCACCCCACCCAGCATGACTATCAGGCACAGCGAATGCTGGTGAGTGCTGCATCTGTAGGGAAAGAAGCACTTCTACACTGCTGATGAGAATATAAATTAGCACAGTCACTGTGAAATTCAGTTTAGAGATTTCTCCAAAAACTAAAATAGAGCTATCACTGGTCCACTCCTTGGTATATACCTGGACCAGTTCAAGTCACCCTACTAGAGACACCTGCGGACCTGTGTTTATTGCAACACAATTCATGATAGTCAAGATATGGAACCAGTCCAGATACCCATCAAAAGATGAATAGAAAATATAAGATAGAGGGAGAGGGAAAGGAGGAGTAATAGAAGTAGAGGTAGAAGTAGAGATATACGAAATAGAGCTAGAGCTAGGGCTCAACAGACAGACCAACAGACAGACAGACAGACAGACAGACAGACAGACAGACAGACAGAGAGTTCAGCCATAAGGAAGAACAAATTCTGCCATTGACTCAGGACTGGATGACTAGAGACCATCATGTTGATTGAAATGAGCCAGACTCAGAAAGACAAATGTCATGCATTCTCCTTAATATGTGGTACCTAAAAAAGATGACAAGCAAGTAGAAGACAGACCATTATCAGAGAAGAGGAAGAGAATGAAAGCAAAAAGGGCATAAGGACAGGTAATAGGGGGTGATACGAACAAGATACATCCTATACAATGAAACACCTCCCAAAAATGTGAAATTAGGTGGTAGGGGTAAGGAGCTAAAAATGATCAAAATATGTTATCTTCTTGCACAAATCTGACTAAATAAAGCCCACTGATAAAATAATACAGAATATAAAAAAAGAAGAATCTGGAAGTAGAATATCTAAGTAGAATCTGGAAGGCACAATAGATACTGTGAAAGAGAAAGAATTTGTTCAATGGGAGGGAAAAAATGGGATGAGGAAAAGGACAAAAGAACGAAGGAAAAAAGAGATATTTGTGTGCATATATGCAAGATAATTAGGATAATTGTACTGCTGGTTTCTGCTGGGCTTTTGATTTTGTTTGGTTGTTTGGTTTTGTGTTTTTTGTGGCACCAGGGATTGAACTCAGGACCGTGCATTTGACAATCAAGCACTTATTCTACTGGGCTATCTCCTAGCCCTCTGCTGGTCTTTTGAAAGGAGCAGTTCATACTTAATTTTTTTTCTTTTTATTCTTGTTTTTACCTCTAATTTCTTACTTTTTGTTGTTTTGTTTTTTAACTGATTTTGCAGTTTCATATCTAGTAAACTAAACAACTCACTTGAAGATAACATGCAGTACAGCACCCATTGCTGAATTTCTATTACTTTGTTCAATGAAATTTTGTATTATTTCTAATACTTTTTATTATGTTGTATTCTTTAAAAAATAAAAAGAAGCCATTGCAAAAAAGCAAGTGATACAATAAGCTATTATTAAGTTATTAACCACTAAAAACTGAACCACCATGTACCAATTAAAAATAATAGATCACTTAAATTAAGGTTTTTCTCAGACTGTGTTGGGAAGAATCATAGAATTCCCAGGAAAAATCCCTGTTGGAAAACAGAGGCTGATTCATAAGACTCCATGCTTTTCCACACATCTTAATCAGCCAGGAAGGTGCCTTTCTCCTATTTTACAATTGGAGACAGTTACGGTTGAGTCTATATGTACCACAAAGCCTCACATCATCATATGTGGGACCTTTCAGAGGTGGTTGGATCTAGTTGCATGGTGCTGGGCTCAAGGATGTGGTGCTGGGAATGAGTGCAACGTGGCCTAAGGCTTGGTAGCCTGAATAAGATATAAGGGACAGAAGGAGGTTCTCTGCCTGTCAGTGTAGCTTCCTGCCTTCTGTCTCCTGGGTTCTCCCTGCCATGGACTGTTTCTCCCCTGTTATCCCCTCTGTGATGTCACCCTGCCTTGGAGCCAACTGGTTTGGGACTGAAATCTCCACAAAAACTATAAGCTAAGTAAACCTACTCCCTTTTAATTTTGAGTGTCGGGTATTTTACCTCAGCAATGAGAAAAGCAGCAACTGAAACAAGGACCTGTAAATAATCTCTTTTTCTTTTTTATTGTTTAAGAGAGTACAAATTACAATTAAAACAAAAAATTACAAGTGGTACAGAATTTCACTTAACAAAATAATATGGGTGTCACAATATTTGCTGCTATACATAGTGATGCCTTCCAACCAGTTACTCAGATTACCAGATTCATGCATGTAAAATTGGAAGAAGTAAGAAATGTGTAAGAAATTAAGAAAAGATACAATCAATTGAAAACAGGAGACAAAACAAATCAAGCATTATCTGCTCCTTTCCATAGACCAGCAGAGATGCACAGAACAGTTGTCTAAACCAGTTCTACTTGCATGCATAGACAAATCTCTTTCCCCACCCTCTCCTGTCCTTGTCAACTTAGTAACTCATTTCTTTTAAATAACTTCATTTCCTTTTCACAGTATCTATCATACCCTTTAGATTTCATTTGGCTCTTTCAAGTTCTCACATGAAGGACACAATATGATGTTGGTACTTGTAGGTCAATTTATTTCACTTAAGAGTATGGTCTCTAGCTGTATCCATTTGCCAACAAAAGACTTAAATTTATCCTATTTTATAGATGAGTAATACACCATTATGTATAAACACCACATGTTCTTTATCCATTCTTGGATAAAGGACATGCCCATTCTTGATGGCCATCTGAGTTGCTCTCAGGATTTAGCTATGGAAAATTGCACTAATATAAGCATATATTACTGTGGTATAAAGTTTTCAGTTCTGGAAAAATACCCAAGAGAGAAATAGCTGTCTTTAATGGGATTTCCAATCCTAGCTTTTTTTTTTTTTTTTTTTTTTTTTCTCTCTTTTTGAGACAGGGTCTCACTACATAGTTCAGGCTGGCCTTAAGCTCACTTTTGTAGCTCAGGCTGGTCTCAAACTAACAATGATCCTCCTGCCTCAGCCTCCCAAGTGCAGTCCTAACTTTTTAAGGAATCTCCACGATTTCTGTAGTAGTTGTACCAGTCTTCACTACCACCAATAGTGGATAAGGTTTTCTTTTTCTCCACAGCCTCTCCAGCATTTATTATTGGCTGACTTCTTGATGTTATCCATTCTTTCTGAGGTAAAATGGAATCTCAGTTTTATTTTAATTTGCATTTCTCAAATGACCAGTGATGTTGATCATTTTTTCATATATTTTTCTGCCATTTGTATTTCTTCCTCTGAGAATTATATATGCATCTCAGATGCCCATTTTTAGATCAGGTCTTTGAGTTTGGGGAGCCTTAAGAACATCGTTTTCTAAGCATAAAGAGAGCAAAACCAACAAGAAGAGAAGAAAGAGGAAGATGACAAAACAATTCTGTCTGATAAGCCCCAGATCAGATGATCTCTGGTCTCTAGAATGAATACAATATTTAATAAATTTCCTTCTAGAATGTTACTATGATATCACTAAATAGCAAACAACAAAAAGTAACTAAGACAATGTCCACTGCTGAATAGCACTGAGAATTAGGAAATTTTATCGAAAATGGCAAAAGCACAACTCAGATGTTCAAGAACTCGATGCATCTAATCCTGAGACCATCAATGTTACAAGGAATTAAATTCCAATCCATCCACATGACTAACCTTCCACTTATCTTCATACAATGAACATGAAATTTTTGTCTAGATCATATTTCACACACATAATTGAAGACAACTTTTAAATTTTGGCCAGTACTATTTCTTCCATACATTCCTTTATGGTTGTTACGGTTTTTGTCTAGCTGTCCCCACAAAGCCTCATACAATCATAGGGCGGGGACTTCTATAGATTGAGACTTGACTCATGAGTCACTGGGATTATGTGATTTAGTACTGATCTAGAGTTTGAGACTTGATCCATGATCCCTGGGATTATGTGTTTTAAGTACTTTTGACATTATGGGTGTAGCCTAAGGCAGATAGGCTGAGGTGGAGAACCTGAATGTAATATAAAGAGAGACAGAGAGACAGACTGAGGCTATTGCTCTCTGCTGCCCTGTTTGGTTAATTGTCTCTGTGGCGATTGTTGCTGTTCTGCCACCATGAATTGGATGCTCTCTGCCCTGTTCCACTCAGCCTTGGGCCAGCCGAGTATCGACTGGAACCTCCAGTAACTGTGAGCTAATAAACGTTTCCTTCCTTCATTTTGAGTGTCAGATATTTGTCCCAGCAACGAGTAAAAAGTAACCAAGACAATGGTAGACCACATTTTTCATATGAGTATGTTGAAGCTGACTGCTTTCCCTCCTCTGCACTCCAAATGACAACGCACAATTATTGAAATGATATTCTACCATACATCAACCAATAATTACACTTGCCAAACACTGCTACACACTCTTTCAACTCTAAATGGCTATGGTCCAGTAATCTTCAAGGTATACTAACTTATTCAACATTGCATTCACTCTAGAAGCCTGAATCAGCTTTTCCAATTTATTTCAAGATCTTGATCTTGTCACTTACTTCATCACTAAAGTTTTTCCTGACAAATACCTTGTGGTTTAAACACTCAGATTGCCCGACAATAAAAATATAATACTTTCTGAACATTAACTACTGCTAGGCCTCCCACAAAGAGCTAGAAATAAAGAACATCGTTCAGCAACCTAGGTATAATCGTTTAAAAGCAAAATATAAGGAAACACTTATTTTAGTTGAGCTGTCCAACTTACTTTAGTTTCAGAGTCTGGTTCCTTTTAGATTTTTGGTTCCTATCACTAAAAGAATGATGTTTCATTACTTAATATTCGAAATGAGATGCCTGTGAAGATTCAGATTTTGGAACAATGTCAAACTCATCTTGCCAAAAGCTAGCCACGTGGCAGCATTATAATAAGAAAAGGGAAAAGTTTCCAGCTTAGCCTTTCCAGAATGAAATTAATTATGAGAATTGAACTCTTTCTAAGTCTCTGGGCACTCACATCTTTCCCCCTGAGAGTTAGTTATAAAATGAGTTTGTGCTTTCTGTGCTAGGTAATGTGGGCAAAAATTCATAGCCTGACGTGGGGTTAGAACACCAAAATACAATTTAGTCTCCCTAGTCCAGCTCCAGGGATCCACTTCATGCTACCAAGCCTGTTTCCCCATGCATTATGAATCATTAATATTCTCAGTGACTACAGATGCTAACCTAGGCCCCACCTTAGCTCAGCTGGTAGCACCTAGAGGGAAGCCATTAAAAATGCACAGGAAAGCATCCTCCCAGTCAAAGGGGTCCAAAATTTTACCTGGAAGCTGCGGCTCTTTTCTTTGGGCCCATGGCTGGCAGACATTGTTTTTTTCTACTCTCAACTAATAAAATATAAATTTTGAATCCATCAATTCAGCACACACTGCTTAGCACCTATTTCACATTCAAATGAGAAGTGCGGGAAGAACGGAACACTCTAACCTCAAAAGCTAACTGTATGAGGACCACGTAGTTAAAGGTGATGATGGGGCATCCCACACACATGCCTGCAAGCATTGTAATGGTAGTACCAGGAAGACGGGAGTCCTATTTTACAAATTATTTTCCCAGAACTGTATGACCTATGGTAAGTGTTTATATATATATATATATATATATATATATATATATATATATGGCTAATAATGTAAAAGAAGTTGTCTTGCAAGAAATAATTGAAGTAGAGAAAAGATAGGAAATAAAATTTGTGTAACGAAAAAACAAAAGGTTCACAGATTCTCTCCTCAGTATCCAGTAAGGACCTCCAAATTGTAAAAATCAACAAACATGTAAAAATATCTGGGGCATCTTGACCTGTAACATGGAAGAAGATGGATATATCCCACTCACCCACAAAGAAACTCAGTCTAGTGACTAAATGGCGAGTTATCATCTTAAGAACTCTCATGAATATCCCTAACTCTGGAAAACAGGCAATTATAGAAGGGTTGTAGAAGGATTTCCCACTTTTCACTTAAACAAAGTTGAAAGAATTGAGGTAAGTGAGTTAGGAAAGTGAGAGTAACTAAAATGAGTTTCATTTTTTCAGAAGAAAAGTTTCAATATTCAATGAGGAAATCAGAATTAGTTTTCAGCATCTTTTGCCATCTCCACCCCATCAAGAGATTGTGAAACACTTCCACAAAGGAGATTGAAGAGATCTCAGAGAAGAGCTCAAAGTTGTTGTAGCTCCTGGTAATTAGCAATAACCACATAATCATATTCTATGTATCACACAAATGTTTGTATTATCCAGTGCTGTGGAAATTATTTATTTTTAGTTACATTTTTAAAGATTCTATTTTTATTTATTTATAAAATAAAATCTAAATTTGAACAACTCTGGTTGTGGTAGCTTCAAGGAGAAGTCATATCTTAGCTTTGCAACTTAATAATATTGGATCCACCACTACCAAAATAAAAGAGATTATAAGTCATTATGGGATACTCACTTGTACAACACCAAGCAATCAGAATACTAACTAGAAACTATCATGATAAATGTAAGCAGAATATTTAAAATGAAAAAAGAAAATGTATATATAAATGAGGCATAGCAAAATCCTAAAAGAACAGAAAGTAGAAGGCAAATGACATTTGAAGAACCCAATCTAAAAATAAAAAAATAAAATTAAAAAAAAACAAGTTCTACAAAATAGAAAAATTCCCTGAAGGATTTCACACTGCAGGTCCTCCTCAATTAACAATGGAATTACATCATATTAAACTCATCATAAATTGAAACATTCTAAGTTGAAAATTTATTTAATATACCTAACCTAGCAAAGTTACAATTCAGCCTAGCCTTCCTTAAATGCTGAGAACATTTACATTATCCTTCAACTTGACAAAGCTACCTACCACAAAACTAGATTATGGTAAAATAAGGAACATCTTGGATAACCTCCTTAATGTGGTCAACTACAGGGCATCAGTTGTTTCCCCTCCCACTGTGTGACTGTCAGAACTGCAACCTGCTTTTACTTCCTTGCATCATGAAAGAGTATGACCATGCCACTTGCTACCAGCCTAGGGATAAAAAAATCAAAATTTAAGATTCAAAGTACAGCTTCTACTAACTATAATACACTGCTTTTCCCTTAGCATAAAGTCAAAAACATCATTAAGTCAAAGTCAAGGAATAACTAAACTTAACAATTTAGTAAGACTAAAAATCAGACCATAGACAACATATGATAAAAGAATAGAATGAAATTAAATTGATGTTGTGGAAGAAATTAATGGATTAAATACCATTGCTATAAAATAGATAAGTCAGAAACAAAAGAAGCAAAACACAAAGACATAGCTGCAAATGAATTTTTGGCATGAAAAAGTCTTAATATAGATGTAATTTAAAAACAAAAAATAGTGAAGACAATTATAAGATAATAAATATAGGGAACAAAAATGATCTAACTTAAAGATAACTGGCACCCTGTAAGAGGATTCAACCATCAAAACCTAGTAAAATCCAGGCATGGTGTTGTATAACCATAATCCCAACACTTGGGAGGCTGAGGCAAGAGAATCACTGCGAGTTCAAGACCAGCTTGAGCTACAGTGTGAATTCAAGCCAGCCTGAACTATCTAGCAAGACTCTGTCTAAAAAAAAAAAAAAAAAAAATCTCAGTAAAAACAAAGTATCAGCCAGGCATGGTGGTGCAAGCCTGTAATTCCAGCACTCAGGAGGCTGAGACAGGAGGATCAGTGTGAGTTCGAGACCACCCTGGGCTACAAAAGTGAACTCAAGGCCTGCCTGAACTGTATAGCGAGACCCTGTCTCAAAAAGACAAAAAAAAAAAACAAAAGTATCCATGAAATGAAGCCAAATGCCATCCATATCAGGCTGGAGATATAGCCCATTGGCATAGCACCTGCCTGGCAAGTGCAAGGTCCTGAGATAAATCCCCAGTAAAAAAAAGATTATATATAATATATATCACATACACACATATATATGTGTGTGTGTGTATATATAGTATTAAACTGAATATGTATAAGTATCAAAACCCCAAGCATTCATGTGTGTCTGTATATGTATTCATATAAGCCATTACACAATACATAATATATAATTTGCAATATTTTTCTTCTGTAAGGCAAAAGCTCTAGTGTAATAATATTTAGTAACATACACTGCCAGAAGGTGACCAGTGGCTATGTACAAAGTTCAAATAAAAATAACATATGACAGAAGGATATTGTATCCTACCAAATTGTCTTCCAAATATAAAGATTTGTTTCTCAATACAAAAGAACTCAAAGTATAAAATACACAATTCCTACTTGCAAAACAAAGTCTATTATAAAATTAAATCAGACAATATAGATGAATGGAGACAGGTCCAATAGGATTAAAGCATCATCCAAGATCAGAAGATGCTGTGGCAGCATATACAGAGTTGAGGAAAATGAATATTGAATATAATACACACCTGGATAACTGGATAAATTCAATCAGGTTAAAATATGGGGCAAGGGCTGTAGCTCAGCACCACAGCACCTGCCTATCAAGCACGAACTCCTGAGTTTCATTCTTGGTACCAAAAAGAAACTATGTAACTGGAAATCTTGTTTCACTTAGTCCTGGAGGCTGTCAAGATATCATTTGAAGGCTGGGGAGATAGCTCTGTGACACAAGTGCCTGCCTGGCAAGTGCAAGGTCGTGAGTTCAAACCCCGATCCCCCCCCCAAAAAAAGATATCATTTGATCTGTCATTCCTGTCAAAATTCTCACCTCTCTCTCTCTTTCCATATGTATATATATTTTTTTTTCTGCTTCTGCTGTTTCTCCAAACTATGAGCTAAATAAACTTTTCCCCCCTAAAAAAAGAAAAGAAAAAAATTCTATTTCCTGCCAGGCATGGTGGTACATACCTGTGATCCCAATATTTTGGAAGGCTGAGAAGGAAGGATTGCTAATTCAAATTTACCCTGAGCAACTTGGATACTTAGGGATACCCTGTCTCAAAATAAAAACTAATTTTTTTATTTTCTAAAACATGCAACTAGGGCTATAGAATTGATCCCAAAATGAGCTTTATTCTTCTCCACTCATATGATATCTCCTACCTGACTCAGCTCTGCTCAGAAAGGCTCCACATTTATCTCCAAACTCTCTAAACCCTTCCTAAGTGTTACCAGTATAGGTGGTCTATAAACCTACACCAGAAGTTTCAAATATCTTCATATCTTTTGAACTAGTTGATTTTTTCCCCCAGAATTCATGTTTTAAAAATATTGCTCTGGCAAGATAGCTCAGCAATCTATAGCACCTGCTTTGGCAAGCTTAGACAAGTGCACAGGGACCACAGTTCCACCCCTGGCACCACATGCCACAGTAGCCCCACCTCCAGTGTGGGCTGAATGGGCCACAAAAAAAAATAAATAAAAATATTTATAAGTATAAAAAAATTATATGCTTATTACACCATTCATAATAGCAAACTTTTTAAAATAATATCAATGAACCCAAATAAACAAATGATTATTGTATATAAAAGAAATATTAATATTGTGGAATTGTTAGGATATTAGAACATGAATACAGTAATAATATATGAAAAACAGGGATACAACAAATGAAGGTATGTATAGATATTATACATATAAATATATATATATACGTGCATACGTTTTGATGGACTACATACATATGTATATGTGTATATATATATATATATATATACATCTGCTAAGATTAAAATTATGTGAAAATATGCATATAAAGATAAAAATAATGAAAAGAAATATTCTGATATCCTATGGGTTATGACCCTAAAAAATAATTTCTGGCTTTTTAGATAATCCTGACGAAAAGTTCAATGTGCATACTGAAAAATAACAGTTACTGAAAATCCACTATTTCAATATATTATCTTAACCTTTTTAGCTGTTTCTGCATAAGTGACTCTATATGTATGCACATAAATAACCAAATACAATGGACACAATGTCGAGCTACCATCAAAATTAAATGTAGTACATACAATTATACGTGAACAAAAAGCATAATCAGATAAAAGCAATTACTATTCTATAAAAAAGATATTTTATTCTAAAGACTATTATCTCAAAGTTGAAAGTGTGAAAGATATAAAGAAGCTATGATCTTTTTCATTGTCATGTTTTCATCTTGAATATGGTCATTTTAATCTCATAAAAATGTCAAAATGCATATTCTTCCATTTTATCTTCCTACTCCATGTTCAAGTTTTCCGTTAGTCCCATTATTTTCCCACTGTCGATGTGGGCAGCATTTCTACTCTAACTTGTAGTCATAGTTTCCACGGCTGCTTGGGACTTGTCCTTTAGCACACCTCTCTGCAGCTCTTTCCTTACATCGATTCATCACATTATGTGCTCGGCATCTGTACCCAACAATCTTCACAAATCTTGATTCTTTTCATTCCATCTACCTGCTATAACGAGACTCTGTACTCCAAGGACCCCTTGACTGGGTTATCAATTTCCTTTGAGTTGTACTACTGTGTCATAAAGTCTAAGTCTTGCTTCTCATTCTCAAACTTGCCCGCATCTAAACCTTCCCAGGCCTGATCATGATGCCCAGGACTCCAAACAAAGTACATTTAAAGTCACAGCCTAGGCAGAGATACAGACCATCAAGGAATATTGTTGTGTATATTATCCCTTGGTGAGAAAGGGTAGCTTCCATTCCCGAAGTTACTACCAACAGTACAATTCCCTGTGATTCAGTTCCCTTCTGCAAAAAAGAAACCACTGCTGCTACTGAACAGTGCAAATATGAAACATAATATTCTACACATCTTAAATACATTTAAAATTTAAGAGTATATATCTTATAGTTTATTCTAACTTTTGGAGGGTCTTGAACATTGGTTTCCTGACTTTGTAGAATAAGTAAATAGGACTACAGTCTGTGACAGAGAACATTTAAGAGTTTTCATGATACAAATACCCCCCATTCTCTGGGTTCACCACCACTCATATTAGTCTCCAAAGTGCCTGGATTCAAGTCAAATCAATGCACATCTGGTGACGTGGATGAGATAGCCTGAATTTTACAGGCAATACACTGTTATAGCTGAGTCTAGTTGTCCCCTCAAAGTCTCACGTGGCCCTAGGTGGGGACTTTTCAGTGATGGCTGATCTTGACTGTGTGATGCTGGGATGGATTCACAGTGCAAGGCTAGGATGGCAGGTGCTAGGATTAAGGGCATGAGTGCTCCCTGCTTTAAGTAGCCTGGGTAAGATGTAAGAAATAGAAAGAGCTGAGGTTGTACCTTGCTGTTTTGCTATCTTCCACCTGCCATGAACTGTCTCTCATCAGGAATGCCACCCTGCCTTCCAGCCAGCAGATTACAGACTGAGACCTCCACATATCATGAACCAAACAAACCTTTCCTGCTTTAAATTTGGATGTCAGGTGCTTGTCTGAGCAACAAGAAAAGGCATCTTAACCTAGTTGTTGTACAACACACATACTTATTCTCAGGCCGGCGAGATAGTTCAGTGGTCTAAAGCACCTGCTTAGGCAAGCTTAGGCAAGTGAAGGGACCAGGGTTCAATCCCTGGCACCACATACCATGCCAACCCCACCCTCTGAGCAGGCTGAGCCAGCCACAAAAAATAAATAAATGAATAATAAATCTCAAAAAAACCTTAATCTCCATTTTCATGAATAAAATATGTATTTTCTATTTCTTCTGAAAAATAAGACCCTCTCAGCATGACAGGGCTCCACTTCTGGCAGCACATTCAGCTCAGAACTCGTAAGTGGAGTGATCTACAGATGAAGGTAGCACCCCCACCAGCTAACTACTCTCAACATCTCCACCTTTGAGCACATGAGACTTTTAGGGATACTGCAGGTTGGCATCACAAAGCATTCTGCACCACTTCTATTCCTATTTTTACAGAAATATGTTCTTTGAACTCTAGTACGAACATAACAATACTAACAACAGCACATGCAAATGATAAATGTCACTGCCATGCAACTCAGTGCTGGCCAAAGCAAATTGAAGATGGAAACAAACTGAATAGCCCCTATCTGCCCTATCCAAAGAGTTAGCTTTCCTTTATTTCCCAAGAAGTGCATCTACCTCTGTTTTATTTTTGAAAGAAAAATAACAGCACCACTCAAAAAGATTCAACATACCTTTCTGATAAATGCTCTCACCAGTGATACAGCCCAGTGATTTAGCACTTGCCTGGAAAGCACAAGGTCCTGAGTTCAATTCCTGGAAAAAAAAAAAAAAAACTCTTAAAAACTTATCTACAGAAAGTATCCATAGATGATTCAAATCTAAAATGTCCCCTAAAATTTTCGTGTGTTCAGAGGTAAGGATCTTGAAAGGTGATTGGACAGTGGTGGTGCTATGCTTACTGAATCAATCCATTGAGCTTCTAGCTGAATGTGCTATCAGTACACAGGGCCTGACCAGAAGAGTTGGTCAGTGGAGATATGGACCTGAAGGTCATACTCCTGCCCTGACTCCTCCCTTCTCTTTCTCTCTCCAGGCTGCCATCCATTAAGCAGCTTTCCTCAGCCTTGCACTTCTACCACACTGCTGCTGCTTTGCACTTGGTTGTCCATGCAGCACTGAGAGCTCTGAAATCATGAGCTCAAAAAAGCTTCTGCTTGCAGGTGTCCTGTCAGGTCTTCTGCCCTAGAAAGTTGAAGGTGACTAACACAGAAGGAGCACACCTCCAAATGTTACATGCTATATATGCAAAAGTCCACAGCCAATATTACACTGAATAGAGAAATGTGAGAGTGTTTCCTCCGAGACCACAAATAAGACCTGACTATCCACTTTCACTACTTTTATTTAATACACTACTGGATGACTCAACAAGAACAATTAGATATGAGAAAGAAATTACAGGAATTCAAAGTGAGGAGGAAAAAGTTGCTTTATCCCTGTTTGCACATAAATTTATACATTAAAATCTAAATAATCCATCACAAAGGTGTTACAATTGATAAAAAGGGGTAAGGGAACAGATCTCTTAAAAAAGAAAGGGATCCAAAAGGATAAGACAGAAGTTTGAGGAGGGGAAAGGGAAGTAAAGAAAATAAAGATCTGCCATGAATAGGAGCCTAATAGCTGCAATGACTGTAAATATGAGATGCCATAACGTGGGATACGACGGATAATACCAACAAGAAGGAAAACTGGGGAAAGTTGGGGAGATAGCTTGGCAGTCTAAGCTCCTGCCTGGCAAGTGCCAAGTTCTGAGTTGGATCCCAGCTACCACATGCTGCACCAGCCCCGGAACCAGGTGTGGTGGTGCGTGTCTGTAATCCCAGGGAGGCTGGAGAGGCTGAGACCGGAGAATCACCATGAGTCTGAGATGCTTAGTGAGACCCTCTACCACATTAATAAATCAGTTAATTAATTATGTATGCCCACTCTCTGAGATTATTATAATCTGCACGTAATATAAACAAGTACTAATAAAATTTTAAAAGTTTAAAAAGTGATTAGCAAACTAAAGCATCAAAATTATGTCCTATATATGTGCCATCAGTTCGTGTTAGCTGATGGTAAGTAATGTCACAGAGGGGAATTTTGGAACTTTTCGTTAGCACTTGTTTGCAATACACAATGACTCCATTCATTGTGAGAAGTTAGTACAGGTATATAACACACCTTAACTCTTTTTCGGCCTCTCCTCTTACCTTCCATATCTTGGCTTTTTTGGAGGGAATTTTTAAAAGATAAGTCAAGCCGGGCGTGGTGGCTCACGCCTGTAATCCCAGCACTTGGGAGGCTGAGGCAGGAGGATCACTGCGAGTTCGAGACCAGCTTGGGCTACAAAAGTGAGCTCAAAGCCAGCCTGAACTGCACAGTGAGA
>PVJA010019088.1:5655-39041 GCA_004027025.1 Myocastor coypus
AAAAAAAAAAAAAAAAAAAAAAAAAAAAAAAAAAAAAAAAAAAAAAAAAAAAAAAAAAAAAAAAAAAAAAAAAAAAAAAAAAAAAAAAAAAAAAAAAACAATTGTCCAATGTTCAACAATTGCAGTGGGTCACCAGTGAAACTTGAAACGTTGGAGGCTATTGATCCAAGCCTCCTAAAACTCATCTCACCAATCTAGCTCTGTGTTTCACGTTTCGTAATTAAGCTTTTTGGCTGGGTGATCAAAGGCAAGTTACAGCAAGATCTGTATAACAAAACATTCATCTTTTGTATCTTCCAAGATCAAATCCCCTCAGGATTAACTTTGGAACCATGTACAGTGCTTTGTAGAACTGTTGTCAGTGTCAGACTTCGGGATGAGTCACGGCTATTGCTTGACCAGTTTGCTTTCTGTGAAAGCCTGTGAGAATGTTTTTCTTTGGGTGACTCTCCTTAGACACACTATGGCTCATTTATCCCTTTCCTCTGAGGTTCCATAATCTCCTTGACCAGAAAATTTGGGATACCTCTGAGTTATAGCATATTAAAGCACACGTTCTCTTATGTCCTGAGTCCTTACTAACCTTGAATGGCTAGGGACAAAATACTTATCCTCATAGCCCTTTTTTAAATCCCATTTTTCATTTGTTAACTTACATTCTCAACCCTCCAGCAGAAACGCTTCGTGATACAATTACTCTATAGCATAGGTAATTGAGCTTATCATCAGTGGCTTTCTGAATATTACACATCTTTGCCTCAGCTTGGAATTTATGTTTTTGACAATAATTGATATTGTACTAACTCTCCATAGAATGTGATATAAGCAGTTACACAATTTTTACGCAGACATTTGGAAATCCAAGGAAATACATAATTGTAACCTGTCAATTCTGTGGCATTTGCCCCTGTCTCTTACTTTCGATCAATACTCTTTTTTTGTTGTTGTTCACCAATCATTTACTTGAGAGAGATTATAAAAGTAATTGAGTTTACATTGGGAGCAGTATACATCAAAAAGACAAGAATGACATGCATTCCAAGCTTAATTTGAGTGTTGCGTGGTGCTCTGATCAATTTGATGAACCTTTTGAAGGTTCTTATGACCAATATCTGATTCATCATGTGCACATAAGTGCATGGTTTTGCTCCTGCTATATTTCCTCTTTTATCTGCTTTCAGTCACTTCCTTGTTTAATCCATAATATATTTCCCTGTGTTATGATCTTAAGTTTTTATTTCTTCTTTTGAGTCCTGACACTAGGGAGACTATATGATATTTGCATATGTAGGTCTGGTTTATTTCACTTATGAGTATACGTTCAAGATACATCCATTTATATATGAAGTCTTCCAGTTTATCATTCTTTATAGCTGAGTAATATTCCATTTTATGAAAATACCACATCTTTTTCAAACATTCTTCAGATGATGGGCATTTTGATTGTTTCCAAGATTTGGCTATTACAAATTGGGCTACTATAAACATAGCTGTACAGATATGGCTATCGTATGAAGTTTTCAGTTCTTCTGGGAGAATTCCCAGGAGGGGGATAGCTGGATTGAACGGAACTTCCAATTCTAGTTTTGTAAGGATCCTCCACACTGCTTTCCATAATGGTTGCACCAGTCTGCATTCCCACCAGCAGTGGAGAAGGGTTCCTTTTTTCCCAAAACTTCTCCAGCATTTGTTGCTGGTTGATTTCTTTATGCTAGCTGTTCTTTCTGGGATGAGATGGTATCTAAGTGTTCTTTTGATTTGCATTTCACGAATGGCTAGCGACATGAAGCATTTCTTCATATATTTAGAGGCTTGCTGGATTTCTTTCTCTGAGAAGTGTGTGTTCATCTCAGATGCCCATTTCTGGATTAGGTCTTTGAACTTTGGAGTCCCTAATGGTATTTAATGCTTTGTAGATTCTAGATACAATACCTTTGTCTGAATACTTATTAGTTAAAATATTTTCAAAATTTGTGGGTTGCCTTTTTACTCAATTGGTAATTTCCTTTGACATGGAAAAATTCTTAGCCAGAGAATCTCCCATTTGTTGATGCTTTCACGTGTTAAACGTGCAATTTGATTTCTGTCCATGAAAATTTTGCCTACTCCGATGTCTTCAGGATTTCTTCTCCCTTTCTCTTCCAGGAGATTTAATGTTTCCCTTGTAATATTTAGATCTTTCAGACATTTTCACTTTAGTTTACTGCATGGTGATAGACTAAGGTCAAGTTTTACTTTTCAGCATGTAGAGAGCCAGTTTTTCCAGCACCATTTTTTAAAGAGACTATCTTTCTTCCAGTAAGCGTGTTTGGCACCTTTGTCAAAAACAAGGTGGCTGACTGTGTTTCTATTTGCTTCTGCATCTTCTAATCTATTCCATTGATCCTCAGGTGTATTCTTTTGCCAATACCATGCTGATTTTATTACTGTAGCTTTTTAGTATAACTTTAGGTTAGGAATTGTAATGCTTCCTGCCCTACGTTTATTGCCCACAATTGTCTTTTGAATTGTGTGTCTTTTTTGGTTCCAAATAAATTTTAGGAATGATTTCTCCAGGTCTGTGAGGTATGTTGATGGTATTCGGATAGATATTGCTTAAAATCTGTATAACAATTTAGGGAGTATGGCCATCTTAACAGTTTTGGTTCTTCCTGTCCAGAGAAAAGGAGTATCTTTCAATTTTCTAAAATCTTCTAGGATCTCTTTTTTCAGCGTAATGTAGTTTTCATTCAAAAAGTGTTTTACTTTTTTAGTTAAGTTAACCCCAAAGTATTTCATTTTTATCAGTGCTAACATAAAATGTACTGCTTCTGTAATTTTTGTCTTAGAGCATTTGTTATCTGTGTAGAGGAATGCCACTGTCTTTTGTGTGTTGACATTGTTACCTGATGTGCAACTGAATTTGTGTATTAATTCCAGCAGCTTCTTAGTGCAGTTCTTTGGGTCTTCCGTGTAGATTATCGTGTCATCTACAAATAGTGATAGTTTTACTATTTCTTTACCTATTCTTATTCCTTTTATTTCTCTTTCTTGTATAATGGTTGTAGCTAATGTTTCTAGAACTATATTGAATAGTAGTGGTGATAGATGGCATCTTTGTCTTGTGTTAGATTTGGTTCTAAAAGACTTCAGTATAGTAGTGGTGATAGATGGTGTCTTTGTCTTCTGTTAGATTTGATCCTAAAAAACTTCAGTTTTTCCCCATTTAGAACTATGTTAGCTGTTGGACTATTGTACATTGCTTTTATCAGGTTGAGGTAGAGGACCTCTATTTAAATTTTCTGTAGGACTTTCAACATGAATGAGTATTAGACTTTGTCAAAGGCCTTTTCTGCATCAATTTAGATGATCATGTGATATTATATGTGTATGTAGTTATACAGTGGCATAGTTTTATAGCCATATATTTTTTATTTTTACTTGTTAATTTATTTAATTATTTATGTAGTATTTTTTTCTGTTTCTAGTTAGAAATACCCTCTATCCTTCATGCATTTGAATACATAATATGCTGTCTACATAAAGTTTGATAGTTTTTCTTCAGAAAAAGTAAGTAGTCTTGAGAGCAGAATAATGTCTTCATGCTTTGATATTTTGTCTGAGACTAGTAGTTTTCCCTGCCTTATCATTTGGTGCAAGTAGATCCTGTATTATCAGAGTTTTCCCTGATGATCCAGCCTGCTTAAGAAGTAGTCATCTATGAAATTCTTTAATAAATAAACCAGTCATGCAGCAGACAATGTATCTGAGATCTACATGATAGAACTAGGTTATCATTGATAAAGCATTTTCGTGGGCTCCTTAAGAGGCCTATACTGTAGGCTGTTAAGGACTGGATAGATGTTGACATGTTTGAAGCCAACTATGAGTTTCTCAAATGTAGCAGCTGAGAGTGTAGAACTTGAAATCACGACAAAGGATTTCCAATGCTTAAATTCTGAGAAGAAATGAGAGTGTTCAATGGGTTACATGGAGGAGAAAGAGCAGTTTCATGCTTTGGCATTTTGAGGTTTGAGACGCCAACATTTAATTATAACTGATAAATCAGGATACTCAACCTCACTCCAAGGCTCACTTACTTTTATACTCAAGCCTGGGCTGAAGCATGAAAACCAACTTTGCCTACTTGTATCTTGTACCCAAGCTGTGGCAAACCCCCAAGAACTCCTTCCTGGAGCATCAAAAGACCTCTCCAGGGCAAGCCAAATAGCTTATCGGATTAAAGTACCTGCAAGCAGATGCAAGGGCCAGGGATGGGATCCCTGGGCTTCCTGTGCTGGCTGCGCACCTGGGGAGCACTGAGATGGCCATTGATACTGTGTGGGGGTGCATGCCTACAATGCCAGCTCTTGGAAGTCTGTAACCAGGTGAATCCCATAGATCAACCTAGATTGGTTCTCCTTGGGCTCTTGTGGCACTCAAACTGCTTCCTCTAAAAAGCAGTGTAACTCCCTGTCCCCCTTGTTTAGGCCTGTGTCACCCAGTAGACAGGCCACCCACTTGTTTGTACTACCAATAAATTTTCTTCTCTTGTCAGATCGCCTGGCTTGGTGATGCTACATGGGTCTAGGCTCTAAAATGTGACGCTGAAACCCAAGGGAAAAGCCAAGTCTTCTTCAATCCCTCCCAACCAGAACCTTGCCTTGGTCGTTCTCCAGCCCCTCTAAATTGACCTCAAGCTACAGACATCCCTTCCTGACCTAAAACTGTGAGTATCCCCTTGTTGCTTGATGATGCTTGTTTGACCTGTCTTGAAGTACAAATCTCTCTCACTTTCCAACTTGTTGGGTGGGGGAAGGGAGCATTTCTTCCTCTCAGATTGCACATATCCTGCCCCATCTTGATCCCATCTCTCCTCCCTCATATGCCTCTCTCTTCTCACTCCCTCACTAAGTTAGCTCTGTCTTTTGGACTTGTCTTTCTCTAGTCCCACATGACTTTCCCAGGCTCCCTGCCCACAGTGGACTCCCTCTTTAACTTTTTTTTTTTTTGAGACAGGGTCTCACTATGCATTTGAGGCTGGCCTTGAGCTCACTTTTGTAGCCCAGGCTGGTCTCGAACTTGCACCAGTCCTCCTGCCTCAGCTTCCCAAGTGCTGGGATTGCAGGTGTGCGCCACCACGCCCAGCTATCCTTCTTTAACTTTATCCAAAATGAATGTCTTCATGGGACCTTCCCCAACTTTAGTGTAGATAAGATCACTTTTTGCGCTTTCATTTTCTCTTTCCTTCTGTAAGCATATTAGAGGGAAGTGTCATTCCCGGATGTCTTGTTCTGGCTTCAGGCCCCTTGGTCTCATGCACTCATCTTGAAAGTTGCATTGATATGCCAAGCCACTCCTTTCTTTGACTTGACCTCCTTCCTGATCTGGGACACCTGCTAAGTGGGAGGTGGGTCCTCATCCCTTTTGGGGTTCATCTTGAAGGATATTTGCTTTTGTGTTTCTCTCTCTTTCTCTCTCTCTCTCTCTCTCTCCCTCTCTCCCTCCCTCCCTCTCTCTCTCTTCCTCTCTCTCTCTCTCCCTCCTCCCTCCTTGGCCTCCCCATAGCCCCAGGGGGGTCTGCTCACTAACATGGGTAACAGCAGATCTGCCCCTTCTGCCCACACCTCTGTTCTGTCTTGTCTCAAATTGGCCCTCAGGGGATGCCTTGGACTGTCCAAGTTCAAAATCAAATAACTTCTTCTGCCAGACTGCCTTGCCACAGCACAAGTTGGAGAATAGGACTATCTGCCCTCACAAGAGAACTTTTGATGATGACACCCTCATTGATTTAGATAACTTTTGTCTCCACAATGGGAAATGATCCATTTCCACTATGTCTTTTTTTTTTTTTTTTTTTTTTTTGCTTTTGAGACAGGGTCTCACTATGCAGTTCAGGCTGGCCTTGAGCTCACTTTTGTAGCCCAGGCTGGTCTCGAACTCGCACTGGTCCTCCTGCCTCAGCCTCCTGAGTGCTGCGATTACATGCGTGCACTACCATGCCCTGCTCCACTATGTCTTTACTTTCTTTGCTTTCTACAATTATCTTGAGCTCTGCCCATCATGTAGTACTCAAGAGATTCTATTAGCAAAGGTGCCCACCAGACCTCCATCTGACCCTTTCCTACTGACCCCTTCATCCCCAGATATCCCTGACAACTCTCTTCCCCCACACAATCAGTCACCCCTACATCAAGCCCTCTCCCACAACCTCAGCTCAAGACCTCTCCCATCAAGGACCTTCAAGCTAACTATACCAATCATCCTCTCCTGTAGAGAACTTACTGTAGCCCTCCACAACCTCTGTTCAATTCTCCTCCCCCAAACCCAAATCCCCTCTCACCCTAACCCTCCACAAACACTCCTCAATTCTCCTTCCACAACCCCAAACTTTATCTCCCCCTCCCCAAGAATCTATCTGCCCCCCTTCATCAAAAACCTTCTCTAGGGGCTGGGGAGATAGCTCCGAGGCACAAGTGCCTGCTGGGCAAGTGCAAGGTCATGAGTTTGAACCCCAGTCCCACACACAAAAAAAAAAAAAAAAAACCTTCTCTAAAGATCTAAAACCAATTACCCATAAGCCTCCATCAAGACTCTTCCCTCTTGCCGGGGGTGGTGGCTCATGCCTGTAATCCTAGCACTCGGGAGGCTGAGGCAGGAGGATCGGTGCGAGTTCGAGACCAGCTTGGGCTACAAAAGTGAGCTCAAGGCCAGCCTGAGCTGCATAGCGAGACCCTGTCTCAAAGAGAAAAAAAAAAAAAAAGACTCTTCCCTCTTTTCCAGGTGTCCACAAATGAAGGGCTGGTCAATGTCTACCAGCCCTGGTCCCTCCCCAGCCTTTCTCAGATCTAAAAAAAAAAGACTTGAGTCTTTTACCACAGACCCTACAGCCCACATAAGGAAATTGCAGTATTTCATCCTGGTCTACCAAATCACCTGGAATGATCTCTATGGAGTTATCTCCTCCATCCATACACCTGAGGAAAAGGAATCCATATGGTTGGTTGCCCAGCGCACTGATCCTACCTTTTCACCAGGCACTCAGGCAGTTCCCGAGAAGGCACCCAATGGGATTACCAAGCAGGTGGTCAAGGGTGATGGACATGAGACATGGTGATTTTGTTTGTTAACAGAATTAAAAAAGATGGTTTGCAAAGCCAACAATGGGCACAAATTCAGAGAGCTTACCCAAGGCCCAGATGAAAATCTGACAGCCTTGCTGTGACATCTCTCTGAGGTCTTTACCTGATATGCTTGTCTTGACCCAACTACTCCAGAGGGAGAACTGGTCCTTAAGAAACACTTTATCTCTCAATCTGCCCCTGATATCATGAAAAAATTAAAATGTTTCGTGGAAGGGCACAATACCACCTGGCGAGGTAGTCTTAATCTGGCCTTTAAAGTGTTTAATGGGAGAGGGCAACATGAAAAAGAGGATAAACTTACCTGCACCAAACAAAAGTATCAGATCTTGGCAGTCACCCTGAGGTCCCAGACTTGAAAGCCCTCTTCAAAGCCTCCACCCAGTAAGCCCTCACTAGGCCCCTGTTTTGAGGATAAATAGGTGAGCCACTGGGTGAGGTCATCCAACTTACCCCCTGCCCTACCCAATTTGAAAATTGCCAGATCCTTAGAAGGTGGATTGTCCCTTCACACTGTGGGAGAGTCCTTCCCCTTCCATAGATCCAACAAAGCCACAAGCGTCCCTGGCAGACCTGCTCAGGCTTGCTGGTGATGATCAAGGAGGCCCTGGACCCTGGGCCCACACCAGCATGTCTAATGAGGTTAGCATTTTATCTCTGAGGCACCCAGAGTAACTGTTCAGGTGACTGGTAAGTCCATTTCCTTTTTACTAGATAAGGGAGTTTCTTGGTCCATCCTTCCCACTTATGCTGGCCAAATATATCCCTTCAAAATAACCATGGTGGAGTTAAGGGCCTTGCTGAATAGCCTAGAACAGTAGATCCCCTACTCTGTCATATAAGACACAAGCCCTTTACTCATTCTTTCTTAATGATGCCAAAGTGCTCATCTCCCCTCCTGGGGTAAAATGTTCTCTCTTTGTTGCAGGCCACACTTTCTTTTGCCAAACTTTTTTTCCCTTCACTCCTGATGACCTTGCTTCCCTTGAGCTCACCAGTCTCTACCTCCTCAGACTTCCAGCTAGACCAAGTCAACCCTGAAACCTGGGATACTTCCCATTCCCCAGTTGTTGTGTTCCAAAAGGACTCGAACTGTCTCTCCACACCAACCTCAGTTCCCTGTCTCACAATAACAACACCTAGGCATCAAACCTATCATCAATAGGCTCTTCCAACAAAAACTCCTTAATCCTATAGACTTGCCAAAAAATACACCCATTCTGCCAGTGGTCAAGGCCAAAGGCTCCTACTGTCTGATCCATTCAATTGGTCACCTCCATGGTTCCTAACCCTTATAACCTTCTTAGTCACATCACACCAATACTACTCATTTCTCTGTCATGGACCTAAAAGACACTTTCTTCACCATTTCCCTTCACCCTTACTTATACACCCTCTTATCTTCTGACTGTGACCCACACCACCTCCCAGTTAATGTACATTGTCCTACCCCAAGGTTCCAGGATAGTCCCCATTACTTTGGCCAGGCTATCATTGCCGATCTTGCTACCACGACTGTGTGCTCCAGCTGTCTGCTTCAGTATGTGGATGATCTCTTTCTCTGTAGTTCCTCCCTCTCACACTCCCACCAAGACACAGTGCTCGTACTAACTTCCTGGCCCAAAAGGCATACAGGCTCTAAATCTAAGGTCCAACACTCCCTTTCCACTGTGTTATATTTGGGTTCCATCTGATCCCACAAAACAGAGACCTTACTTTGGATCATTGAGAGGCCCTCTGATACATAAGCCCTTCCCACCACTAAAAGACAAATCCAGTCCTTGTTCAGATTTGTGGGATACTTCTACCTTTGTGTACTGTGATTTGCCCTCCTGGCACAATCCTTCTATGCAGAAATCTGAGGACACCTCAAAGGGTCCCCCATCCACCCAAAGCTTGTTCTGTGGGCTTTCAATGATGCAAGAAACGTTCTCCTCCATATACCAGCTCTCACCCTCCCAGACTTCACACTGCCCTTTCATCTTCACATTACTGAAAAAGTAGATAATAGTAATCGGGGTCTCGGAACAGAGATGGGGTCCAAGCCTTGCTGTGGTTGCTTACCTCTTCAAGTAACTAGACTTAAACAGCCCAAGATGTTTCCCGTGAATCTGTGTCCTCATGGCTGCAGCAGTCTTTCCTCAAGAGGCTCAAAATCTCACCTTCCAGAGTGAACTCATAGTATATTCTCCATCACTTACCCGACTTACCGTCTCACAGAGCCCTACACCCCTTCTCACTTTCTTACAGCTTTTCCACCTCACATCTACTGAAAACTGTTTCATCTTTCAAAAGTCATGTCCAACTTTTGTCTCTTCCTCATTTGTACCATTTTCAGACCCTCACCTACCCATTCTTGTGCAGAGTACCTAGAGGAACTCATTCCTAGGTCAAGCACAGTCCATGCCCACCTCTGTCTGAGCCACAACACACCTGGTTCATACATGGGCACTCCTCAAACACCCAAGAGGATTACTGGGTGGGCTATGCTACAGTCTTTCTTTCCCAGGTTATTTAAGTCAATCCACTACCTCCAGGAACTTTGTCCCAAAAAGCTGAACTAATAGCTCTCACCCTCAAAATAGGGTCTACAATCAAGATATACACCAACTCCAAATATGCTCATCACATAATTCATCGCCATACAGATATGCAGGCCAAACATGGTTTCATAATAATCAAAGATTTTTCTATGTATAATGTCAAATTAATTCTCAAGTTACTCAAGGCCATGTCCCTCCTAAGCCAACTGGCTGTCCTCCGCTGTTGAGGACACCAGTGGGTCACTGATTGGATAACTGAGGAAAATGACAATGCACATAAACTGGCTAAACAAGCCAGCGTATGACCTTGGCCTCTTCAGAATCAGGCCCCCAAAACACTGGCTCTCCTCACTCCCAAATCACATCTCATAGAGCCCTTATAACCTGCTTCTCAATTCCCCAAAGATAAGACACCACTCCTGGTCCTCAGGGATGGTTTCTCCCCATGGGCAAATACTGTATTCCCGACCCACAGGTCAAGTAATTCCTCATTGTCTTGAGCAGTTTTCTCCACATGGGTTTTGTCCTTTTAAATACTTCCTTGAACACATCCTATACCACCCCAGGCATTTGTCTCTTCTTCAGACAATCTCTGCCCAGTGCTCCACCTGCAGTAGCATTATCCCCATGGATTTCTCAGCTCCCCCTGTCTCTTTCACGCCCCATCAACATAGTGGATGTCTTCCCGTGTAAGACTGGTAAATGGACTTCATTCACATATTCAAACACAAAAAGCTCTGTTTCATCTTACATGGGTAGACACATTCATAGGCTGGATCAAAGCATTGAATGAGTAAACAGCTTCCTCAAAACTCATCTTACCAAACTAACTATAGACTCACCAGTCATGGTCCTCCCTTCTCCTGAAGGCTTTACACATTTGCGTGCTACCTTCAATCTACCCCACTGGACTGAGCCCCTTTGAGCTTATGTGAGGATATTCCTTTCTCCTTCACCAGCTTCCCCTAGAGACCCTAGCTCCCTCACTATCTACCTGTTCTTTCCTTAATCAGACACCTCTTCCTTACCTACGTGGACAAAGATCTCCCAAAAGCAAGCAGAAGACCAGATCTTTCTAAGGGAGCTCACCCTTTTGACCATCAAGTCTCGCCAGTTGGGTCCTTACAACGTGGTCCTAAGCACACCAACTGCCGCAAAGCTGCTTGGAAGACCAAACTATATCTACCTTCAGTCTCAAGAGAACCCCGTCACCAAAAGACCAACTAAAAGATAAGAATTCTTGGTCCAGCCTGGTCCTCTCCCCAAGAAAGCTTTTCCTCCTTAAATGCTCCTCACTGCCCCAGATCCCAGAATGAGATTCTTAGTCAATGTTTTCCTCTACTGGACAACAATAGTCACCCTGGGCCAATCTAAGACCCTTGCCTCAAATCCTCACTGGCGTTTTTACATAAAAGATATAGATGGCCATTCAATCAACTTTACTGATATACCCCTCAAAGGTGCCAAGAATGTTACCATCCAGTTTGATGCTTGTGCTCTAGCTGCTTCTGGCAATATCTGTGGTGGGCTTGACTGGGAACGCTCATATACACAGCAGACAAAATATCTCTGTAAAAAGGATTATAATACAGAAAACTGTGATGATTGCAGAGAAATTCTAGATGAGCCTCCCAACTGTGACCAGTTTTGCCCTGACTGGTTTGATGTGTTTTTACAAACAACAGATGAAGAGCCAAAAGATTCACTCTCTATCAGGACTCTCACTCCCCAATTCAAAGACTGCCACTCCCTGCAATGTAATCCAGTAGCCCTCACAATACATGATCCACAAAGTGATAGATGGATTGATAGCCCTCTATTTTCTATCGGGGTGGATGGAACAGGCATTGACCCTTGTGGATTGTTTACTGTTACGAAAGAACTAAAAGAGTACTCCTCCTTGCTACTCCCAGAATTAAATGGGAAACTCACAGCTGTCAGTCGCACTCTTCAGGCCAATGCCATGATAACAGGCATAGAAAATATAACACAGACTACTTTATCTCTCCTAACTCAGACTATGAACAGTACCAAGAGTTGGCTGTGCATGTCCGTTCTAAGGCCTGATGTCATAGCCATCCCAGTCATACCCAGAAATACATATGCCTGCCCCCATTACCAAAAACCTTTAGCCAGTGATATCTCTCTTTCAGAACTCCCATCTTCCCACAACCTCACATGTTCACAGGGAAATGCCACTGGCCTCCCTTGCACCAAATTCATTTCGTTTAAGACACCTCCAGGCAAGCAACACAAAATGGGCACACAGCTGTTTCTGTGTGGCACCTCGGTATTTCCTTGCCTTCCCTTACACCTCGAGTGCATTCCAGTGACTGTGATCCCCAATTTCAACATATACACTGACTCAGAATTTGAAGATGCCTTCATCCTTCAGAATATACCCACACTGAATACTACAAATGAGGATGCCCCTGTGAGTGTCTTGTTGGGCACATCTATCCTAGGGGCAACCCTAGGACAAGCAGGATTTGAGAACTCCCTGAGACTACACTCTCAAATGGCCAACAAATTGGGCAATGATTTAGGACACATAGCTAACACCATTGCCATAATGCACAGTAAACTACAACAACTCTCCTACATGGTCCTACAAAACAGACGAGCCTTAGATCTCATAAGAGTGGGACAAGGGGGAGCATGCCTTTTCCTGGGAGAAGAATGTTGTTACTTTGCCAATCAATCAGGAATTATCACCCAAAAGATCAAAGAACTCAAAGAGAAAGCAAAACATTGCCGAGAGTTAGCCTACTTGGAGTGGGATGGAAAACATACTTTTTACCCTGAACTTTTTTGGGTTATGATTTTTTTAAGGATCCTCGGAGGGGTTGCTTTTATGATCATAGTAGTCCCCAGTTACATTTCTTTCATCTGCAGTATTTTCTGTGAACTGATAACAGAAATTATTAATCGAATGATTTCTTCACACCACCCTTACCAGGCTCTAGCCCAACAGGAACTGACGGAGGACTCCTCTGCACCTACCACTGACTGATCTTAATGCCCGGACTCCAACCCCTCACCGCCCCCAGCCAGCAGGAAGTAGCCAGATGACTTCATCGCCCTTTTTCCTATCAGAGTCCAAAATAAGTCAGAAGGTTCACCTTTACTCCAAGTTTCAATTTCTCTAGGCCCCAAGCAGAGGCCAAACTGAAAAAAACAACTCCACACAAATTTATATTTTGGACCCAAGCCTGGGCAAAAACAATGAAGTTTTCCGTTCAACAACATCCACAGTCCCAAACAGACCAAGTAGCCCTACCTAGATTGGCTCTCCCATGGCCATTCTAACACACAAACATCTGCCCCTAAAAACCTTATAAAAACCCCTGTCCCCTATTGTTTGGGGCTATTTCAGTCTTCTAGAGAAGCCACCTGCTTGCTCCTACTTCCAATAAATCTCCTCATGTCACAGCTCCTGCCTTGGTGATTCTTTGTGGGTCTAGGCTCTAATAAAAACATACAAGTACAGCTGGGCATGTTGGTGCAGACCTATAATCCCAGCACTTGGAAGGCTGTAGCAGGTGGACTGGTGCGAATTCGAGACCACTTTGGGCTACAAAAGTGAGCTCAAGGCCAACCTTAACTTTGTAGTGAGACCCTGTCTCAAAAAGACAAAAAAAGTGCAAGTGTATGGATAGTCAACGGGGTAGAGGACATCTCCTTTCCACACTTCAAGTAGTCCCAGTCCCTGTCCCTTTCTGATGGGAAGAAAGAAAAGGAAAATCTGTTTAGGATTGTGGGACAAAGATAGGCTTCAGGAAGGTCTAGAAAGAAATGAGGACACAGACTGTTTTGGTATTCTTTCTGAATGTTGTCTGTAGAAAGAATCTACGAGGCTTTGTGCTTTGAGTTTTTTTTTTTTTTTTTTTTTTTTTTTTGTGCTTTGAGTTTTAAATGAGGATGGTAAATTCAGAAAGGCACAAGTAGTCTCCAGAAGGAAAATAAACTCATATTGGGAGGGGAGAAAGTGGGATACTAGGCTGTTTTTAACAGGGGAGCCTACACCCAGTGCTACAGAGATTTGAAGCCTTCCTGTTATATGAGGAGGGCTGTTGATATGAGCGAGTGTATTTGTTATTCTCCTGAAACTGAAAAAGGCAAAATCTGTCCATGAAATTTTTGGCTCAACAGAGATATGGGAATTTTGAAGGTAAAGGCAAAAAGTTGTGGAGAAATAGAGCCCAGGGGAATATTTATAAGGCACCATATGATCTCAGAAAGGAAAAAAATTGATACCTGGGATGCATGGAATAGGAGCAGCACCCATACAAGTTCAATAGTTGAATGCAAGGAACAGGATTAGTAATAGTTTAGATATCTTGGTCTAATAAGAAGAAGCTCAGCCGGGCGTGGTGGCTCACGCCTGTAATCCCAGCACTCGGGAGGCTGAGGCAGGAGGATTGGTGCGAGTTCGAGACCAGCCTGGGCTACAAAAGTGAGCTCAGGACCAGCCTCAACTGCATAGTGAGACCCTGTCTCAAAAAGACAAAAAAAAAAAAAAAAAGAAGAAGCTCAAAGTATAATTGTCTACTTTCTCTTTGTTCAGTGAAAAGAAAGACTTGTACGTATACGTTTTAGACAAGATATAATGTCGCTGTCTTGCACCCTGAATAACTACTATGACGACCACAATATGCAGTGCAATCATATTCTAACTGTCCTACTAACCTGTTTTGAAACTATCTCATTTCAATTTTTTCTCATTAAAATTAATAAAAAAGAAAAATTATTGTGGGGAGCATTGATCAGAAACTTGGCTTTGAATAGGCAGTTGTCAGAGTTGGAGGGCAAGACATTCACAGAAAGTTTGCAGAACTGACAGTTCAAGCAGAATCCCTTGAGAGCACTTCAAGGGCCTGGTGCTCCGTGGCTGGGAAATCAGTTTAAGTATCTCAAGTCTTC
The DNA here is from genome assembly GCA_004027025.1 of Myocastor coypus. Classification (NCBI taxonomy): domain Eukaryota; kingdom Metazoa; phylum Chordata; class Mammalia; order Rodentia; family Myocastoridae; genus Myocastor; species Myocastor coypus. The sequence goes on from PVJA010019088.1 coordinate 20,243, forward strand.
TTTGCACTATGGACTCATTATGGTAGCCCACACTTTTGAGGACCTGGATTCATTAGTGAGTACATTTACCTAACGAAAATCTCCCCAGTATGTCAAGCATTTAGATAAATTTGTACGTAAATGCAGATATCCTAAGAAATATAGTTTGAATAGATGGAGATAATATTTCATTAGACATATGGATTTTTAGGGATATTCTGTTGTATATGTCACTACATGATCTTGGCTACTATTATTCAGTTGTGCTTTTAGCAGTGAAAAATTACAAAGAAATTTTACATGCATGTGACATGAACAATGGTATGAGGATTGATTCTTGGCTGGTATTGCCATTAGGCCTTTCATTCTTGTAAGTAAGATCTAAGGGAAAAGTTAGCTTGTGAATATTGATTCAGACCTAAGACATTTATACCTGAGTGTGCCTGAGAACTAATGTGTTTTCTGGTAACCGCCACTGTGACCTTAGTATCCATTTGTGTTTTTATACAGGTTGCCATGTGAACCAGATCTGTTTGTACAGCAGTGTAATTAAGGCCATCAGTGCCACCAGGGGTTGCAGAGTTATGTCAGGTTATCTGAAGTGATAATAATAAGAGGATTTGCTGATTTCTAGCTAGGAGGACCTTTTCCTCAGACACCATGAGCCATAGTTTTGATAGGGCTAGGTTTTCGCCAGGCTTCTGCCTTCTTGTTTGGATTGTCTCATTTAAACCTGCTGCTCTGTCAGTGTAGTTATGTTTTTCTCATGAATGTTAGTTCACAGTCAAACCAGTGGTGCCAGGACTGAACATTTGGCTTAAGTCTGTTATGTTTTTAGAGTTCTCTGTTTCATATCTATTTTTGAGAAATAATGTGAATAATCTTAAACTCTTGAACAGTGTTTTGTGTCTGTTTTCTGAGTTTTGTTACTTTTCATATTTGTCTATATGTGGTTGTGAGATGAGTTGGAGTTGCATGTTTAGAATAACGTCATGAGAGATACATTTGTTGTTTTTGTATTGAATCATAGTCTCTAAAATCAAGTCCACAAAAAGACCTTTTATTCTATCACACGCAACGTTATTTCTATGGGGGACTGATTTGTTGACTGATTATTTTTTGCATCTCTGCTAGGAGCCCATTTATGCCATCAGATTGCCAATGTTGATGTAGCCTCTATGGATGTTTGGAATTAGCCCTAGGGTCTACTTGAGTTGTTATAGGATTCCTGGTATGACATCGGCACTGGAGCTCAGCATTGCTTTTTTTAGCCAACTTCCAAATAAAATTTCCTTTTCTTCATCAATAAAGATGCATAGGGCCTTTGAGATAGCTCAGCCAACTAAGTGCTTGATTAGGAAAACACAGGGGCCGAAGTTTGGTACCTAGCACCACATGTGGTGCCAGCTTCACCCTCAGGCATACTGAGCAGGCCACTGAAACTGGGAATGGTGACACAGGCCAGTAATCTCATCACTGGGGAGGCTGAAAACAGGAGGATCACTGAGTCTGAGATGCTGCATTATGCGACCCTGTACCAAATACGAAATAAAAGCCATGTAAAGGGATCAGAAAAATATTTCCTCATATGTAATTTTCCATTAGAGCAAGAAGGAGGAACTATTATTATTATTATTATTATTATTATTATTATTATTATTATTATTATTTTGTGGAACCAGTATTTGAACTCAGGCCCTTGTGCTTGCCAGACAAGTGCTTATTCTACTGAGCCATCTCACTAGCCTGAAGGAGGAATTATTTCTAAATCATCAAGAGTTTCACAAGACGCCATTCTTTGTTTGAAATGTCTGAAGCAAACAAGTGAGAAATAAATCAAAATTCGAATAAACAACACAACTCCTGCCAACTCAAATGGGAATACAGTGGGTTGAGATGTGTTTTTGGAAGATATCCAGGGAGAATTGTGAGTATGTCTTGAACAGAAAACTTCTGGTGTTTGGAGTAGTTTACAGTGGAATATATTGGCTTGACACTGGCTATTGGGGTATAGGAGTGCTAGGGAATATAAGGGTTACTGGTAGGGTTCTGTGTATTGGGAGAGTTGTGCATCTTATTGATTTTTGGGGAAGTGGCATTTACTAAAGCATGTGGTAGATCTCAGAGGTATTATATTCATCGATATACAAGGGTAAATGAAATAAAATCTTCATGCTTTTTATCAGGACTGGGGAGAAAATTTGGGGGAAAATGATGCTTTTATTTAGGGAGAAATACTTGGCAAGAAGAAAATGTAGGATAGAGGAAAGGTTTTGCCATCAGTTAAGAAAGAGTTCTGGATATAGGGTACTACTAATGGTTTGACATAACTCTGGATAAAGTTATAAAGGTTTTAGAAAATTTAGACATTGACTATTCCCTTCACTGTGCAGCAGGATGCATCATTTACTCTGTATGAGGTTCACAAAAAAGTGGAGTAAAGTTTCTTTTAAAAAGTTAATGTATACTTTTAGTGTAAATTCAGAGAGATTTGCAGAAGAAAGCTCTGAGAGATGTGTCTTCTTTTTTTTTTTTTTTTTTTTTGTCTTTTTGAGACAGGGTCTCACTATGCAGTTGAGGCTGGCCTTGAGCTCACTTTTGTAGCCCAGGCTGGTCTCGAACTTGCACCGATCCTCCTGCCTCAGCCTTCCGAGTGCTGGGATTACAGGCATGAGCCCCCACACCAGGCTTCTGAGAGATGTGTCTTCTGATGTACCTGAGGGACAATTACCTATCACACCATAGCAAAAAAAGGCAATTTGGTTTGGAAAACTATTTACTCGACGTATGCTCATAATTATCCAACTGATGAGGCTCCATAGCATCCTGAAGCTGGACAATATTTTCCTGAATGCTTCTAGGAATAGTACTGTTTAATAAATTTTCTCAACTTGAGAAGTTGTTTTTTTTTTTTTGTATTTGACTGAGTATCTCTGCCTTGATCCTGGTTCCTTATTTTCAAATATTTTGAGCTTGTATAAGATGATATCATGGAGACATTGTGTTTAGATAGATGACATACACGATAAGGGAGGAAAAGAGGTTTGCAATCCCTCTTGCTTTTTTTGATTTTGATATCTTCTGATACCTTGAACTGCTGTCCCACTGCTGTGCCTTTCTGTCTCAGAGCCAGAAAACTATGGACTGAAAACTACAAACTGTGAGCTAACTAAACATTTCATTATTTACTCTTCTGGGTTGCATATTTTTCCCGGCAATGAGAGAACAGTGACTAAGACAGAATTTTGTATCACAGAAGTGAGGTGATTGCTCTACTATACCTGGCCATGTTTTTGAAAAGCCATTGGAAATGGCTTTTAGAAATTTATGGAAAGGTTCAATGGTGTCACCTGAAAGAATAGTGGTGTAACACCTTATGCTTTTCTGCATTGGAGATTCTAGTCAGAGCTCAGAAAATATCAGCCTGATCAAAATCATACTGGTAAAGACCAGGTTAGCTGTTTTCTGTTTGGAAGGGCAGTACTAGCGGTTTAAGCCCTAGTGATTTGTTATGGCTTGGTACAAAATATGTTTGCATTTTGCTCACTTTCGGAGTCTTTATATAAAACTGAGACTAAGAGCGGTAGACTGATTAATATGTCAGAAAATTTCAAGATAGTCTAATGTTGGGTCAGTAGTATGGCTATTAATGAAGGCCTTTAGTTGATCTGTTTTGAGAATATATATCAGAAAGCCCAGAAATGTTCAGCTGTCTAAATTGCCTGCTTAGTCAAGCTGAAGCAACTGCAGGGACTGCAGTTCGATCACTGGCACCACACGCTGCACCATCTCCATCCCCGTGGCAGGCTGAGCTGACCATAACATAAATAAAGTTTAAAAACAAAAAATAAAAAAGACATATTAAAATTGCTATGAATTTTATTTACGCTTTCAGATTCTCACACTATTGAGACAATATGATGTTTATGCATGTGGGTCTGATGTATTTCACTTACCGATACAAACTATAGTTGCATCTCGTATAAAAGACTCAAGTTTATCTTTTTAATAGCTCAGTAATACTCTGTTGTGCAAAAATACCGCATCTTTTCTTATCCGTTCCTCAACTGATGGATATCTGTGTTGTTTCCAAGACTTACCTATAAGAAATACACTGCTATAAACATAAGTCCACATATGTCACTGTGGTATTATGTTTTCAGTTCTTTTGGAAAAATACCTAGGAGGAAGGTAGCTGCTTGGCGTGGCATTGCCAGTCCTAGTTTTTTGATGACTCTCCACACTGATGTACACAATGCTTTTACAAGTCTGCACTCACACTAATAGTGGACAAGGCTTCCTTTTCCCTCAGAGACTCTCAAGCATTCATCAGTGGTTGGTGTCTTGATGAAAGCCATTCTTTAAGTACAATAGATAGTGCAAGAGGGAAACATTTGTTCAATGAGGAATAAAAACTGTGGGGAAGGAAGTGAGAAAAAAGAAAGGAAAAGGGTATATTTATGTATATATGCAGGATAGTTTAGATAATTCTGCTACTGATTTATACTGGTCTATTTGAAATGATCAGTTAATACTTCAATTTTTTATTTCAAATTTCTTATAATTTCCTTTTTGATTCTATCTGGCAACTTAAACAACTAATTTAAGATAACATTATTCAATATAGTGGCCATTATTTAATTCTTTTTAGTTTGTTTAGCGAAATTTTGTAGCATTTCTAAGGCTTAATATTTTGTGTTCTTTAAAACTAAAAATAAATAAATGTTAAGAGTGTAACCAGAAACAAAATTTCTATAAAGCTATTAACTACAAAGATAGTGCTGAAAAGAACTTGATCACTGAGCAGGAATAAGAGAATTGAAAAGATGGCTTGAGGGCATCAACAGAAGTAGCAAGTCCTCATACTTTGCAGCCTCAAAACTGCCAAAGTTAAAGACTTTCCTTTGAGAAAGAATTTGTTCCCAAATGGTGGCTGCTGCATAATGTGCCCAAATGTTGGTATCAAAGAAAATTTGTTCCTCAGAATTAGATTCAGAATGTCCTGTGATCCAGGCATTTGCCTACATCCAAGAAAGAAGAAATCCTGTCTATTACATGGTGCTAGTTTCAGGTGCATGAAGATGGTGAAAGTTATGGCATGACAAAGACTTCCACATTGATTTCAGAATGCCTGGGAGGCCAGACAGTGTGCACCTGAGAGAGCAGTGTGTGCAGCGCTTGCTGCAACTGAGATCTCAGAAGTTTGGAAAATCTAGGAACATAGATATTCTAATGAAATCTAAGTAGGCCTACCTTAGAGATTATGGGAGCGGTAATCACAAGGTGTGCCATAGGAATGATGTCACACAATCCTTTGGAGAGTCACAACTTATCACAGATTGCTTCGGGTGCTGGATGTAGAACTATACGAATTAATGTTTGTCTACTGGTTTCTGGATGTTGGATATAATTTGTTCACAATCCTTTGTGATCCCCTGTTTGTAACTGTTGGAATGCAAATGTTTTGCTTGTGCGATTTAATGTTGGTTTAGCTTTGCTTTCATTTCTACAGCAGGTTGCTGATAAGTGTTAGGTTACATCTCAAAGGATGCATGGAACTTGGACCTTTTAGTAATGTTAAAACTGTTGGAAATTTGGCATATCTTAGAGATGGACTACATGTGATTTGCATAAAGGTATTTGCATGAATCTGTGGTGAGTCAGGAGGAGAATGCTGTAGTTCTAATGTAATACAATGTTGGTAGACATAACACTCTTTCATAAGGATGTTAAGTATACATTATAATGCTCAAGTTGTGAAGTGTTAAGAATCAACATGTCATTATATCTGGAAACTTGATTAAAGAAAATGTCTGGTTGCCAAGTTGATAAGCAGTCGTTTTTATTGACTGATTCATTGTGTCAATTTGAGGAGATTAGTAGTTTAACTAAGCATCTCAGTAGGGATCCAGGATCCTTACATGTAAACACCCTAAGATTGTGAAAGAGGAGGGTATTGAAATGGCATAAGTGGATAGCTGGTATGCAATATAAGGAACGTGGGGAGGTGCTTGCTTTCTCATTTCTTGTTCCTACTGATTTAGCTGTCTTATGTTGTCTTGAACTGGTGAACCTGTGCTGTGTCACCTTGCCGTGCAGCCAACTGATTATGGACTGAAGCATCCACAAACTGCGTGTAAAATAAACTTTCACTTCATCAATTTCAGCTAACAGTTATTCTGTCTCAGCATTGAAAGTAACTAAGACAACATGCATTAGAAATTTTCTGCTATTTTATCTGAAAGAAGTCTTTATGTCATTGGCTTTGACTCTTTTATTGGCAGCTATCCATCTTACAGTGTTTATCTTTTCATTTTCTTCATGTTACCTTATGATCCCTTGCTATTTTTAGGTCTTTTCTTTCAAGATTTTCAGCCTCAATCCTGTCTTCAACGTTAGAAGGTCTACCTTCAATTTCACTGTAGTAGCTTTTGAAATGTACAATGTAATTTTTAATTTCCTCTATATCTGTTTGAATTCGTTTTGTGCATTTAATTTTTACTTTATTGATCTTGTAGTTTTTTTCATTTTCATATCATCCTCTATTATTATCTATCTCTAGATTTACTGAGCATTATCTTTATAATTGGTATTTTTTAATATCAGAGATTATTTCTGATCTTATTTTCTCTGTTATCTCATGAATTTATTTTTCTATTATTTTAAAGATTATAGGTATGTGTCTTCCATTTTACACTATGTCATTGTCTCTTTGGCTTGTTCTTAGTGAGTTGATGATCTGAGATTTCATCTTGCTTTTTTATCTTGTCATTTTGTATTTCAAAAGCTTTTTCTAAAAATTTTTATGTGTTGATTATTGTAACTTTTTGTAGTAGGTAGCCACATCACTAGTATCAAGTCTAGTCTAGGAAAAGTCTGTTACTCAGCGATGTATTTTGTGTGTAGGAGATAATTAGGTTGTATCTCTCGCAAGGTCCCACATTCCCTGTTAATTAATAAAGAGGTATTCATATCTGTTTGGCTCAATCACTACTGCTTTGGTGTGGTGAGGTTGATACACTACAACTTCCAAGTATTATTAGAGAAGACAACAACTGATTATAACAGTTGTGTTATCCTTGTTAAAGTAATGTAATCAGAAATAACAAGATCATTGAGCACTGGTACTAAAGTAACTGACAAACTGGTTGGTATTAATTTTGTGCCTAAAACTATAGTAACAAAATTTAAAATTCAGTACAGTTCATAAATTACAAACTTGTATAGCTTTCATTCAAAGTGTTTACCCTTTGTAGTGTGTTTTTACTCTGTCTTGTAGAGATTTAAGTAGCATAGTGCATAAATCAAAGATAATTGTAAAGAAAGTAGTAGCAAGGCTGGAAGACAGATGATAATATCAGAAACTTTGAGACACTAAAGAAAAGGGCAGCAAAGAGAGATGCAGTGAGTAAACATTATATATTTACTCAGTTTGGGGAATAGGAGAGTGTTTCTTGACTGTGGCACTTTTCCAAACTTCTGTGGCTATAGCTTTTTGTGTGCTTTCTCTCTCTCTCTCTCTCTCTCTGTCTCTCTCTCTGTCTGTCTCTCTCTCTGTCTGTCTCTCTCTCTCTCCTCTCTCTCTCTCTCTCTCTCTCTCTCTTTTAGAAAATAGACAGGAAAAATAAAAGAAAAAGAAAGTTTGAAAGGTAAGAAAGGAAAAAAAAACACCCCCAATAAAAGGAATAGAGGCATGAGTGCACCCACCTGCTTCCATGTGTCTTTCTCCCCAAGAACGTTGTGAGTTCACACAGCTTACCACCTGTTTACTCATATTGCCTTGGAATTTTCCATGTTACTCATACCACCTGTTTGTACTGTGCACACTAGTCAGGACCCTAATGTGCTTGCGGTGTTTCCTCTAGTCTCTGGCCCTTCCCTCATGTTTTACCTCAGTTGTGGGAAAGCAAAAGTAGAAATTGTTCTCTGAGCCTTTGCAAATGGCATGTGAGTGGGTTGACATCCATGTGGCTGTTTTTTTTTTTTTTTTTTTTTTTGAAAAATTTATTTAGACCATAATCTAGAGATTTCAGTTCGTAAACAAGGCAGTGCATAGAAGAAAGACCTGACCAGAGCCAGGAAAGGTTTTGCCTATGGTTCTGCACATACTTTAATTTCAGAGTTCAAACCTTCAGAATTTTAGCACAAAACAATGCTGTTATTTTAATCCCCATTTAAAGGCAAGATTTGTACTTTGTTATAGCAGCCATGGGAAGTAATACAGTTCAGAATGGATGTTTATTATTTTCTGAGAAATTTTACAATCCTTAGAAGAGACTGCTCAATAAGAGGCACAAACTGACATTAAAGATCACAGTCTCAAAACAATGACATTGCTTGGCACTGTTTATTTGTAGCTGACAACTCATGATACATTTTGGTTTTCTTCAAGACAAATTGCCTTTTTATTACTCCTGTATGACAGTGCACTACAAATACCCCAATTATTTCTTCTTTTATGATTTTTTATTAATTTTAATGACAAAGAAATAATAATGAGATAGTTTCAGAGTTGTTAGTAGGATCATTACAAAAATTAATACATTGCATATTGTCAGCATAGTAGTTATTCAGAACAAAACATGCAGAAATGATACCTTGCCTAAACATTATTAGCACAAATCTTCTCACTGAATTAAGAGAAAGTAACTGTATGTCTATCCTATTTTGTATATATACATATATATTTTTTTTCTTTACACAATGGCCTTCAATCATCGCTCCTTTTTTGCTTTGTTTTGCTAGAGATGTGTGTTCCATTGCTGTTATAGTAGTTATATTTGGAGGAGTCTTTAGAGGACCTCTTCATTTTTAATGCCAGTTAAAATATTGTAGGTACTTGAATTCAGCAAATAACCCATTTACTTCAATATTCCATAATAGTAGTGAGTTATCAGCAGAACCGGTACTGTCAGAAGGTGTTGAACTAAATTGTATGTTATGTCCCACTTGGCCGGCTGTGGAGGTGGAGCTGGCACAGTGTGTGGTGCCAGGGATTGAACTGCGGTCCCTACAGTGTCCTAAGATTGCCTAAGCAGGTGCTGTCAACAGGTGAGCTATATTGCTGGACACAGAACAATGACTTTTATTGTCTCACGTCTCACATTTTCTTCTTCTTCTTCTTCTTCTTCTTCTTCTTATTATTATTATTATTATTATTATTATTATTATTACTATTATTATCATCATTATTGTTATTATTATTTTGTGGAACTGAGGACTGAATTCAGGCCTTGCACTTGCCAGGCAAGCATTTATTCTACTGAGCTATCTCTCAGATCTCTCATGTATTTTTAAATTATTATTTATAAACAAACATTTACTTGAGAGAGACTATAGCAATAATTGGTATGACATTAGCAGTACACATTTAGAACACCAGAATAATAGGTATTCCAACCATGGTTTTAGCATTGCCCATTGGTATACTCAGTGTAGTTGCTTAATTCACAGATATCAGGATATATGGATAGTCAGTGTGACAATTCTCACAATTTACTGCTAATTTCAAAAAAGTTATGGAGATTCTTAGGACCATTGCTTTAACCATTTTATTTATACTAATGTATGGTTTTGCCTTTGCCATGTTTCTAAACTTTTTTCCTTGCTCTCTCTTTGTTGTTTAACCCTAAATTTCTCTCTTTCCATTTCATTGTGCTATACCTTTTAATACTTTTTTCTTCTTTTGAAGTCTTACACTAGGGAAACTAGATCATATTTACACATGTGAGTCTCACTTATTTCACTTGAGAGCTTATCTTCAAGTTGCATCCATTTTTATATGAAAGATTCGAGTTTATTTTTCTTTATAGATGAGTAATATTCTATTATATAAAAATACCACAACTTTTTCATCCATTCCTCATGTGATGAGCATTTCGGTTGTTTCCAAAATTTGGTTATCAGAAGTTGTGCTGCTATAAACATAGGCTCCCATATGTCACTATGATATGATATTTTTACTACATTTTGGGGAAAAATACCAGGAGGGATAGCTAGATTGAATGGCACTTCTAATACTAGTTTTTTAAGGAGCATCCACACTGATTTACATAAAGGTTGCACCAGTCTACATTCTCACCAGCTATGGAGAAGTGTGAAATTTTCCCTACAACCTCTCTAACATTTGATGTTGTTTGATTGCTTTATGTAAGCCATTCCTTCTGAGATGAGATGTTATCTTACTGTTACTTTAATTTGCATTTCAGGGAGCCGGGGAGATGGCTCTGTGGCCCAAGTGCCTGCCTGGCAAGTGCAAGGTTATGAGTTCAAACCCCGGTCCCCCCCAAAACAAAAACAAAACAAAAACAAATAATAATAATAATTTGCATTTCAGTGATGGCTAGTGGTGTGAAGCATTTTCTCATATATTTATTAGCTTCTAGTATTTCTTCCCCTGAGAAGTGTGTGTCCATTTCAAATGATTTCTGGATTGGGTCTTTAATTTTTAAAGCCCTAATGTTTTTTAGTTCTTCATAAATTCTAGAGAAAAGACCTTTGCTTGGGTGCTTATTAGTTAAGATATTTTTCAAAATTTATAGGTTGTCAAATCACTCCACTAGTAATTTCTTTTGACATCCAAAAATTTCCCAATAAGCAGAGGTCTCTATTGTTAATATTTTCATGTATTTCCCATATAATTTGAGTTTTTTGCATGAACTATTTGGATTTCCTCTTGCTTTTTTCCAGATGATTTAGTGTTTCTGTTTCAGTGTTTATATCTTTAATGCATTTTGACTTTAGGTTTAGTGCACAGTGATAGACCTGGGTCAAATTTTAGATTTCAGCATGTGTAGATCCAGTTTTTCCAGCTCCATTTGTTGAAGAGGCTATCTTTCTTCCTGTAAAAAAGCATTTGTGGCCCTTTTGTCAAAGATAAAGTGGCTGAGTATGTTTGTAGTTGTCTTTGTATATTCTAAAGTATTCCACTGATACTCACGTCTATTTTTTTTGTCAATATCATGCTTTTTTTTGTAACAGTAGCTTTGTAGTATAATTTCAAGTCAGGATTGTAATGCCGCCTGTATTGTCTTTGTTGCCCAGGACTGCCTTCGCTATTCTAGGTCTTTTCTGGTTCCACACAAATTTTAAGTATGTATTCTCTAGGACTGTTAGATATGTTGATGGTATTTTGCTTGGGATTGAGTTAAATCTGCATTACAATTTTAGTCACACCTATATCATTATCTATCTTCACAATGTTGTCTTCCTATGCATGAGCAGGGAATGTTTTACATTTTCTGAAATCTTCTATGATGTCTTCTTTCAGAGTACTGTAATATCCACTGAATAGAGCTTTTGCTTCTTTAGTTATGCTAATTCTCTTGTACTTTTTTTTCTGGTGGGCTACTGTGAAATGTTTTCTTTCCTAATTTCCCTCTCAGTGGATTATCTGTGTAGAGAAATGCTATAGATTTTGAGTACTGCTTTTTCTTTTAACACATCTGAGAGTAAAAGATTACAGTTTTCCCCTGTTTAGAATTATGTAAACCATTGTTCTGTCATAGATCATTTTTATCAGATTGAGGTAAAGGCTATCTATTCCAATTTTCTGTAGGATTTTCTGTATAAATGAGTGTCAGACTTTGTCAAATGAGATTATCATGTGGTTTTGGATTTGGCTCTATTGATGTAGTATATTACATTTATAGATTTTCATATATTGAACCATCCCTACATCCTTAGGATGAATCCTACCTGATCCTGTTGTATAATCTTCTTTAATATTTGCCATATGCTGTTTTCAAAGATTTTATTGAGGATTTTTCCATTGCTGTTCATGAGGGCGTTAGGTCTGTAGTTCTATTTTTTAGGGCTGACTTTGCCTGGTTTTCATATCAGTATAATACTTGCCTCAGCAATGATTTCAGGATTGCTTCCTTTTCAATTTCATTAAAGAGTTTGAGGAGTATTGGGATTATATCATCTATAAATTTCTTGTTGAATTCAGCTGTGAATCCATCAGGACCTGGACTTTTCTTTGTTGGTAGGTTTGTTGTTGTTGATGATGTTGTTGTTACATTTTGTATTTCATTGGCTCTTATTGGATTGCTGAGATTTCTTATAACATCTTCACTCACTTTTGGAAATTTTTACCTGTCAAGGAACTGTCCATTTCTTTTATGTCTTCAATTCTGTGTGTGTAAAGTTTCTCAAAGTCACTATTAAATATCTTTTGAATTACACCTTGGTCTGTGATATTTTCATGCATTTCACTCCTTATTTTTTGAATTTCAGCTTTCTCTTTCCTCTCTTTGATGAGATCAGCTAGGACTTATCAATCTTTTTCAGTCTTTCAAGGAACCAGCTGTTTGAATTGTTAATTCCTTGTATTGTCTCCTTCACTGGTTACATTAACTTCTATTATCTTTATAATTCCCTCCTATTTTTGGAATTTAAATTTGGTTTGCAATTCCTTTTCCAGATGTTTGAGGTGTAGCATTATAGGACTTATTTGCTTGTTTTCCATTTTACTAATGTGTGGGTTTACACCTAGTAATTACTCTCTAAGAAGTGCTTTCATTGCATCCCATAAAGTCCGATAAGTTGTACTTGAATTACCATTGAATTATAGGTATTGTTCAATTTCTTGCTTAATTTTATCTGTAACCCACTCATTGCTGAGAGAGTTGTTTAATTTCCATGTATTTCTGGAGTTTTGTGGTTTCTTTTGTCATTTATTTCCTGTTTTATTGCACTGTGGTTAGACAGTATACGTAGAATAATTTGTTTTCTTAAATATACTTAAGTATGACCTATGGACTACTATGTGTTCTACTTTAGAAAACGTCCAATATGAAGCTGAAAAGAATGTATATTCAGTTATTCTCAGGAGGAACCCTCTATATATGTCTACTAACTCCATTTTTCCAAGTTATGATTCATTTCTGCTATTTCTTTGCTAATGTTTTATCTACTTGATGTATAATTTTGGAATAACAGTGTGCTCAGGTCTCATGTTAATATTGTAGTTTTGCATATGAGATTTTTCATGTCAATTAAGATTTATCTTGGGTCCAAGGATATAGCTCCATGGTACAAATGACTTCCTGGCAAGTGCAAGGTCGTGAGTTTGAACCCTGGTCCTGCAAAAAAATTAAATAAATAAATAAGATTTGTCTTATATAATTGGGTGCTCTCCTGTTTGGTGTGCACATATTTAGAACTGTTACCTCTTCTTTAATTTTTCCCTAACAAGTATATAGTGGTCTTCTTTATTTCATTTCATCATTCTGTATTTAAAATTGTGACTCTCTGGGAACAGGATTGCTATCCCTGCTTTTTCTGAGGTCCTGGGTCACATAGTATTTTATCCATCACTTGGTCTTCAGTCTATGCATTTTTTTATGAGTTAAATGTGTTTCTTGTACACAGAATATTATTGGATTTTGCTTTCTAGTCCACTGTGCCTGTCTATTTCTTTTAGTTGGTGACATGAGTCCATTTATATTGATGATTATAATTGTGACATATTAACTTATTATTGACATGTTATTTGCCTACTGTTGCATACCACGTTTCCTTCTGTGCTTAACTTTTGCCCTTTTTTAAATTTTAAAAAATATTTTTTTGTATTTTTTAGGGAAAGGGCTACAGGATGCCCATGATCCCAATACTAGATCAGACTCCTGGTGATGCACCTGTGTACAGCCTCCCAAGAGCTGGAATTTTGGCACATGCCACCATGAACAGTCTCAATTGCCATGTCAGTCCACCCTGGGTGTAGAGCACATATGGCAGACCTGGGGATCAAACCCTTAGCCTCCATGACTGTTTGTAGGCCCTTTAATCCACTATGCTATTTGACCAGCCCTGTTTGCCGTATTTGGTATGTTCTTTCCATTCTCATTTATGGAATTGTGTTAATTTTGGTACCTCTCTAGAATATCTTTTAGCAGTCTTCCTAGGTAGGCTTTGTCATCGTGAAATTCTTCTCTCTCTCTCTCTCTCTCTCTCTCTCTCTCTCTCTCTCTCTCTCTCTCTCCTCTAAGAGTTTACAGGGTGTTCAGTGTCTCACTACTAGATTGGACTTGTAGTGATTCTGGGAAAATAGGCATGTGCCACCATACCCAATCTCAATTGCTAGCGCAGCTTAGCTGGGTGTGGAGCCTGCATAGCAGGCCCAGGGTAAAAAACCCTTGACCTCTTTGCCTGCTCCCAGGTGCTTTATTCCACTGATCTATTTGGTGGGTCTTAGGAAATTCTTTAATTGTTGTTTGTCATAGAAGTATTTCACTTCTCCATAAAACTTGAGTGTTTTGCAGGACATAGCAATCTGGGCTAGAATTTGTCTTCATGAAGGACTTTAAATACTTTCATCCATATTCTTCTTGATTTGGTGTTTTGTGAAGAGAAATCTTCCATTATTGTGATGTTTTCCTTTAAATTTGATCTGTCTCTTTTCTGTAGCAGCTTTCACGGTGTTGTTGTGCTGGATTTCTGGGGTTTTGATTATTAAATGTCTTCCTGTTGTTTTAATTGGGTTGATATTATTTGGAATCCTATATGCTTCAGTTTTCTGAATATCACATTGTTTTCCCATGTTTTTACAGTTTTGTGCTATTACTTCTGCTAATATTCTTTTTATGTCATTTCTATTGAGTCCTCCTTTCTCATTCATGCCTAGTAATCTCACAATGGTCACCTTTGCATTGTCTTGCTGATACAGAATCATATTTTCTTGCATGCAAGTTGTTTTTAAGAGATGTATTGTTACCTTTTCACTAGCTGCAATGGTGACGACAAGATCTGAATCTGCATCTTAACTTTCATTCAAACGGTTTTGCCTACTTGTGATTGAGATTTTAATTTTCTATATATTTCTTTGAATCTGCTTCATGCATTCTATTTCTTTCCTATATTTTTTCATTCAAGGTTTCCATCGTTATTCTACTCTCTATTTTTATCACCATCTTCTTTAGAATTTGTTAATTCTTTCATTATAATTATCCTTTCTGTTTTACTTCACATATTATTTCTTATCTCATTTTCTCTGTACCTTTCTGCAGTTCTTTCTTTTCTTCAGCTTCTATTAATTCAGAGATCTATCTGTGAATTTTCCAATTTCTTCTGTGCTATTCTCTTCTGCATTTGTTCTGGGTGGGGTTGGGGCCTGAGGATGAATTTTGCTCCTTCTCTATGTCTTTTTGTATAGCACTGTCCTATGACCTTTGGTGTGGATGTTTGGTGCAGTTATAACATTAACACCTACCAAAACTCTTACCTAAGACATATTATATGGTTAAAGCAATTATAGTTTTGCACTTATAGAACTACATTTAGGGACACTAATAATGAGTAATGATATTTAGCAGTTGACAAACTTTTTTTAACTAATGGGTTTGCATTTCAGACAGTAAGAGCAAACATTATGTCTGTGTAGCTAAGCAGATATTAAATTTAAGCCTATTCCCCTAAGCTCTATCTGGTCTCTTCCCTTTGATGTACCTGGGGTCTTCCAGGGAAACCAGTTTATCCAATTACCTTTTGACCCCTCTCTCAGTCAGAGAGAATGGGAGAGGATGGTATCATAGATCAGGGTCTAGAAAACTAACTCAGCTTACTGGGTCTGTGTCTACCATGTTTGAACTCATCTAGTTGTGCCCATCTTGTGCCTGGCTGCTGTGTCCAACTTCTTCAATTACTGCAACCTATAGAAGTGAATCTTCTTTGCCCTCCTTGCAAGATGTTCAGCTCCTGGATTGATTGGATTGTTCTGGTCTCTTGCCTCTATGCAGAGTTTTCAGCTGGAGAGTTTCACATCAGGCCTGACTTGTGGAGTAGGTTCCCGTGTGTGTGTGTGTGTGTGCATGTGTGTGTGTGTGTGTGTGTGTGTGTGTGTGTGTGTAGTCCCACAAAAATGCAAAACCTGGGCTTGGGCTTGAGTGAACAAGAGATCATGGTGAAGGTCTCACAGATAGACTGGGCCTATGCTGGAGCTGGAGAGTATTTGGTGGGTGTGGCAGCATTGAAATTCTCAAACACACACCTGTGCTGGGTCTTAAGTGGTCCATTGAGCATGTCGGAAGCTCTTAAACACATGCTGGGCCTGGACTGATGCTGGAGTAGTTCAGCAGGCACAGTGGAAGGCCTGAAACACATGCCAGGTGAGAGCTGGATCTGGAAGGGTCCAGTGGGTGATGTACATAGGCCTAGTTTTAGTCTTCAGCATGTAGAAAGCCAGTTTTTCTATCATTTAGTAAAGAGATATCTTTTTTTTTTTAAAGTGAGTATGTTTTGACCCTTTGTCAGTGCTAAGATGGCTTAAGTGTGCTTAAGGCTTTTTTTGTACCTTCCAATCTGGTCCTTTCATCTGTGTACCTATTCTAAGTACCATTAACATCCTGTTTTAATCGCAGGAGTTCTGCAGTATAAGTTGAAGTCAGGATTGTGATCCTTCCTTCCTTGATTTTCTTGCCTACAACTGCATTTACTATTCCAAATGTATTCCTGCTTTAAATGAATTTTGGGATGACAAAACGTTCAATATTAGATATCAGTCAGAAGATGCAAACTAAAGCAACATGTAAGCTGGGCATGGTGGCACACACCTGTAATGCCATTCCTACTGATGATGAGGCAAGTACATTGATGTGAGATTGCGACTAGCCTGGGCTACAAAAGTGAGCTCAAGGCCAGACTGAACTGCATAGAAATACCTTGTCTCAAAAAGACAAAAAAAAAAAAAAAAAAAAAAAAAAAAAAAAAAAAAAAAAAAAAAAAAAAAAAAAAAAAAAAAAAAAAAAAAAAAAAAAAAAAAAAAACTTCTGGATTCCATCTAACTCTAGAAAAAAATTGATATTATCAAAATATCAACCCCTAACAAATGTCTACAAGTGTGAGAATAAAGGCAACACTTTTCAACTGTGGGTGGAATGGTAGGCTCCTGCATTCACTGTGGAAATCTGTGTGGAGACTCCTGGAAAATTTGGAGTAGAAATCCCATTTAATCTGGTTATTCCACTTCTTGGTATCTTTCCAAAATAATTGAAGGATTCATACCACAGTGACATATGCATACCCATGTCTATGTCAACACAGTTTGCAATAGCTAAATCTTGGAAACAACCCAAATGCCCATCAACTGAGGAATGGATAAAATAGATGTGCTTTTTACATAACGGAGTACCACTGGACCATTATTATGAATAAATAGGCCACATTTATTCTAAATGGATGGACAATGAAAACATATCTTAGGTGAAATAAATCCTGAACTACCTATGTAAATATCAAATTGGCCTTCAGTTGTGAACACGGAAAGGCAAACAGAAACAAAATTGTAAAATAGATATTATGAAATATAGAGACATTCTTAAAAAGCAAAGTGGAGCTATAGAGAGTTGAGGGGAATGGTAGAAAGAGAAATGATAAAATGAAAGCAAAAACAGAAAAAGGAGTTGAAGGCATGCTCTTGTAATGGGATACAAAAAAGACAAATCAAGGTATATCATGCATGGGTTCAAATTCCCCATAATGAATGTTATCATTGCACATATCTAAATCATCTCAGTAACTTAAGTCCAATTAGAAAATAAAAGCACAGATTTCAAAAATTAGGGGATTCAGTGAAATCAATAGTAATAACTAGGTTTGAAATTTAAGCCTAAGACAAACATTCATTATCTACCATGCTTTATACTAATACATATTAATTAAGAAAAGGGTTGTTCAGAGATTTCTTTTGTACATGTTATGATACTAGAGATAACAATTCAAATGTCATGCATCTTTAATTTCTAGAAAGTACCTTCTGTTTGATTAGATGTCAATATATAGTATGGACTTAAAAGTTACTTTCAGCCACAAGCTGCTTGTGAGTCAATATGTTCTCATAATAATCAAAGAAGTTCACAAAGAGGTCTTATGGTGGAGCAAAAGAAGGATTAGTTGAGAAAATAATAAAGCATCTTCAAGATAACAGTACTCATTTACTTGAAAACACCCAGTATGCTTAGCAGTAAAAATGGTCATTATATTTTACCCCATAGTACCCTGGGTATTTCTATCTATCATCAGGCAGTCATGACACCTTAATGAATTCACATTAACTTCACTTTAACGCTTAGTTGCCCAAAAGTTGAGATATCCTCTCCATATGATCTATATTGAATTACTATCATCATCTTCTTTCAGTGACACAGACAATCTTTACTTTGAGTTACTTGACTTACAAATAACTGAGGCACGCCAAAATGAGACTAATTGTTGCAAAGTTGCATCAAATTTAAATCAAATGGAATGATGTTCATTTAGTTTTTCATTATTGTAAGTAAACATAGCTTTTTTAATTGTACATAGTGTGCATGTCTTATATGCATGTAAACTTACATACAAATAAGTATGTGTATTCATCTGTAACATGTATACATATATATATATATAGATATATAGATATACATGCATATATATAATCATCCACACATACAATGTTTTTTTTTTCTTAACCACAAGTATAAAATTTCCAAAATCTTGTTTTGATATCAAAGCAATAATTTTGTATCAATGTTGAGATATTTTGTTGTGATAATTTAACAAGATGATCGAAGCCGGGCGTGGCGGCTCATGCCTGTAATCGCAGCACTTGGGAGGCTGAGGCAGGAGGATTGGTGCGAGTTTGAGACCATCCTGGGCTACAAAAGTGAGCTCAAGGCCAGCCTCAACTGCATAGCAAGACCCTGTCTCAAAAAGACAAAAAAAGCCGGGCGTGGTGGCTCACGCCTGTAATCCCAGCACTTGGGAGGCTGAGGCAGGAGGATCGCTGTGAGCTCGAGACCAGCCTGGGCTACAAAAGTGAGCTCAAAGCCAGCCTGAACTGCAC
>PVJA010019089.1:0-22675 GCA_004027025.1 Myocastor coypus
TTGAGCTCACTTTTGTAGCCCAGGCTGGTCTCGAACTCGCACCGATCCTCCTGCCTCAGCCTCCCGAGTGCTGGGATTACAGGCATGCGCCACCACGCCCGGCTAAAATGGGGCTTTTAAATCTAGCTCAGACAGAAAATATACATGCTTGTATATGAAACATGGGACTCCTTTGCCAACTAAATGACATTAGGTTGGCAACCATTCTTAAAGACTCGGAGGACAGGTTTCACTGGAACAGACTTGCTCTGATCTCCCTCTACATGCTAGAGGAAATGTCAGGCCTGCTCTCTTTCACCTTCCTTTCTTGACCTTACTCCTAATTTCTTATCTCTTTGCACTTTCCCTTTTAGAGGTATGTAAAATTAGGAAAACTCTAGACTGTTCCAATTAAGTGAAGCCCATAAAACAATGAGCATTTGTAATGCCAAAGACAGGGAAGTCATTTTGGAAAAAGGACATATACCAGGTCTCCGGGTCAGTGGAAACAAAAGGAACTATGCCCACCCAGGAGGAAACATAATGAAAACCATGTCCCAGCTTTGCATTCTGGGTAGGTCTCCTTCGGGAGGCTAAACTTGAGTCACAGAGGAGAGAACCAACTTCTGGGTGACACCAGAAGGAGCTATCTCCAAAAACATTACACTCATGGGACTAAAACACACACTTAATGTGAGGGAGAATCTGCAACTTTTCTTCTCCTAGGTCTAGTTATCATTTGGGTGCATAAAAGATAAATTGTGGATGTTAAAACCTTTATTGTGGAGTGCTAGGTAATCTTGTTCAGGCTGCTAACTATCCCTTAAAGAACTTGGACAAACAGTGGTTACCCTGCTAGCTAGTAGAGCAGCTACCACTCCTTGAAGCAAAGGACAGGTTTCCCCAGCTGTTCTTCGGTGAATCCCCATTGAAGTCTACTGTTGATGGAATGTTGACTAGAGAGGTTGCTGGATTCCTTTCTGAAGACTGATCTCTGGTTGTGTGGGCCAATAGAAGGTGAGAACATCTGAGGGATCATGGCCAGGGCTACTCTCTGGCAGATACCCAAAGATTCCTTGGTGGAAACTGGCTCTTGATTACTGAAACATCTCCACTTATCTATTGTACTTTTTTTCTCTCTGCTAATGAACTAGAAATTCTCCCTAGGCTTTTTAGTGCACAATTAATTAGCCACCCCTTTAGAAATTAGGTTGAGGCAGCTTGCAATGATATATATTCCACAGCAGCTATCAGGGGAATGATTTACATCTGAGCCTTACATGTTTTGGTGGTGGTGGTGGTGGTGGTGGTGGTTTCTGTTTGTTTGTTCATTCTTTTTTAGGAAGGGCCTACAGGGTGTTCAGGGTCTCACTACTAGCTCATACTTGTAGTGATCTGCCTGTTGACAGTCTCCCAAGAGCTGGGAATACAAGTGCACACCACCACACCCAGTCCCAGTTGCCATCTCAGAGTGCCCTTGGAGATGAGGCTGGCACAGCCAGCATGGCAGGCATGGCATGCCTGGGATTGAACCCCTGACCCCTGCACCTGCTTGCAGGTGCTTTAATCCACTGAGCTACTTGGCCAGCCCTGTGCCTTATATGTTAACTAACAGTAACAAAGGGAGTTTTGTCAGCCTTGAAGTGTTTTTACCAACTTGTAAAATGTGATTGCTAGATATAAATTTAACCTGTAAGCTCCCAAATTTTAATCATGTCTGGTTGCTAAAGATGCTTATCTAGGTGATTAGATGGAAAACACAAGTGTCTGGAGATTTGGCTCAGTACACAGTGCACATTATTATATCTCTAGAAGGGACCTGTATAGCCTAAAAAATGTTCTGCTTCTAATTCGCCTTTTTATGCAATAGTTAAGCTTCCTTCTGTAGACAGTCTTGTCAAGTGAAGGATTTGTGAGATGTTTCAGGAGATAAGAATCACACACCAGTTCAAGAGTGAATAGGCTGGTGGGATCTTGTCCCTCTTCTCTCCAAGAGGAGCATTCACCTGCTCTGGAGAGGGCTACTCAAGGGATGCTTTGATGGGAAATCAATTAGAAGAAATAAGATGGGGATGCCCTAAAGTCTTTCCATTGTATTTCAGGTAATGTCACAGTGAAAATCTCACTTCTTTAGAGTACATCTTTAGACACCAAAGATGTTGGATCCTTACACATTGAAAAAGAAAAATTTAATGTTCCCTAAGGCCAAAATGGGATTCAAAGAAAAGAATTGATTTGGCTATACTTTCACTAGAAAGATACCATAAAAAGGAAAATGATGAAAATATCTTATACTTAGATTTTGTTTGCATTAAGTCATTATCCAGTTTTGAAATGTAGACATAGCTACTGGAGAACTAGGCAGCACATGTGTTTAAGGCACTCAGTAATCCAGAGCCTAAAGCTCGGCTCCTCTCTAAGCTTTAGAGCCTAAGGACAAGACAGCCTCAATCACAGCCTTGCCCACAATTGCTGAATGTAAGCCTCCCCTACTTGCCTTTCTAGTCTAGAGGGTGGAGCTTCTAGATCAGCTGCAATCTAGCCCTCTACAGGGCTACAACCATCTTTAGCTTAATTTATGCAAGCTTTTCAAGGATAACATCTTTTAAAGAAGTAAATAGACACTTTGGAACTTCCAGAGTTCATGTACCTTTTTCTCTCAGTAACCTAGAACAGATAAAGTCATATCTTAGAAAATTTTTAGATGATCCTGATAAATATATTCACTTTTTTTTAGAGGCCTCACACAGAATTAGGAGCTCAGATGGAAAGATGTAATGTTACTCTTAAATTTTGATGTCTAATGAAAGGTAAGCCATATTACAAGCTATTATTGCATTTGGAGAGGAATATCATATTGTCAGTTTCGGGACACCAGAAGATAGACAGCCAGGGGAGCCACCTGTTCCCCCTGGAGCCCAAGCAGTCCCCACCCAAGATCCCTTCTGGCCTAGTAATCATATGGGAGGTTTGGAATAGCAGACACTTCCAGACAGGTTTGGGGGTTTTTTGTTTGTTTGTTTATTTTTGTTTTTGTTTTTTGTGGGACTAGGGTTCAAACTTGTGATCTTGCACTTGCCAGGCAGGCACTTGTGCCACAAAGCCATCTCCCTGGCCCTAGACATGTATTCTTTTTTTTTTTTTTTTAAGAATTTTTTTTTTCTTGTTTCAGTACTTTTGTTTGTTTATTTATTTTTATGGCCGGCTCAGCCTGCCCTGAGGGCAGGGCTGGTACAGCATGTGGTGTCAGGGATTGAACCACGGTCCCTGCAGCCACCTAGGCTTTCCTAAGCAGGTGCTTTAGACCACTGAACCATCCTGCCGGGCCCCTAGACATGTATTCTTGAAGGTCTAACAAGGGTAAGAACTAAGCCATTATATTATGCTAAACTATCAACAGTTTAACAAGAAAAGAAGGAACACCTCTCTGCTTTCTTAGATCATGTACAAGAGGCATTAGTTAAGCATACTTCCCTAGATCCTAATTCAATAGAGGAACAAATTATTCTTAAAGATAATTTCAGGGCCAGCAAGATAGCACAGCAGTCTAGAATGCCAGCTTAAGCAACCACAAGGTCTGTGTTTCAATCCCCAGCACCACATGCTATGCCAGCCCCACCCCCAGGTCAAGCTGAGCCAGCCATAACAGAAAGAAAGAAAGAAAGAAAGAAAGAAAGAAAGAAAGAAAGAAAGAAAGAAAGAAAGAAAGAAAGAAAGAAAGAAAGAAAGAAAGAAAGAAAGATTTAAAAACAACAAACAAATAAAAAGCTCTAGCTAAAAGTGGCACAAGCAATGACCAAATTTAAAAAAAAAAAAAAGATAATTTCATTACTCAGTCAGCTCCTGATATGAGAAGAGAGCTACAAAGATATATTTTGGTTTAGATAACTCAATATTTTAGTAAAAACATCTTCCTTAGTGTCCTATAATCGGAACTGGGAGAAAACCAGGGAAAGAAAGCAAAGGGAGCCGGGCATGGTGGCGCACGCTTGTAATCCCAGCACTAGGGAGGCTGAGGCAGGAGGATTGGTGTGAGTTTGAGACCAGCCTGGGCTACAAAAGTGAGCTCAAGGCCAGCCTGAACTGCATAGTGAGACCCTGTCTCAAAAAAAAAAAAAAAAAAAAAAAAGCAAAGGGAGCAAAAATGGCTGCCATTACTGCAGCCTCAATACAAACCATAAGTCTAATTCTCTGGGCTCCAAGAAGAGATCAACAACAATGAGGTTCATGTGATGATCAGTTTCATCTTCTATTGCTATCAAAAGCCAAGCCAGCATAAGAGGGACTGCCTTAAGAGGCCCACAAGCCATGCCCTGACTGCCAAGACGGCCACTAGAAACTGAGGCACAGGCCCCATAGCTCAGACTTGACTTCCCAGGTGGCTCATCACATCTGGAGGGCCCCAGGGCTGCCTCCTCCCTCAGGCTGAACTGTTATGTCTACCTGTCATCTCACATGGAGGAGCCCTGAGTAATCATAATGAGAGGAAGATCCAATCTACTGTTGGATATTGGTACAGGTTTCTTTGACCTTTTCCAACCCTGACCTTCCTTCCAATCATTGTACCTCAATAAAAATAATTTATTTGTTTGTTTGTTTGTTTGTTTTTCCATTTTATGTATTTGGTACAGGGTCTTACTACACAGCTTGGACTCATAGTGATTGTTACGGTTTATGTCTAGTTGTCCCCTCAAAGCCTCATGCAGTCATGGGGCAGGAACTTGTATAGATTGAGACTTGACTCATGAGTCACTGGGATTATGTGATTTAGTACTGATCTAGAGTTTGAGACTTGATCCATGATCCCTGGGATTATGTGTTTTAAGTACTTCTGGGTTTATGGATGTAGCCTAAGGCAGATAAACTGAGGCAGAGAGCCTGAATATAATATAAAGAGAGACAGAGAGATAGACTGAAACTGTTGCTGTCTGCTGCCCTGGTTGGTTGGCTGGCTGCCTCTGTCACTATTGTCGCTGTTCCACTGCCATGAACTGCTGCTCTCTGCCATGTGCCCCTCAGCTGTGGATCCAGCTGAGTATGGACTGAAACCTCCAGTAGCTGTGAGCTAAATAAACCTTTTCTTCCTTCATTTTGAGTGTCAGGTATTTGTCCCAGCAATGAGTAAAAAGTAACTAATGCAGTGATCCTCCTGCTTTCAGCCTCCCCAGCACTGGGATTACAGGCATGTGCCACCATACCCCAACTCATTTGCCAGCTCATTGCACCCCAGGGGCAGGACTGACATGGCATGGCATACAGTACCAGGCATCGTGCCCCGGCCCCTACTCTTGCCAAAGCAGGCACTTAGTGCACTGAGCTATCTCACCGCCCCTAGAAACAGTCTTTAGAAGATCCTTTGCTTAAGCTGTAACTGAAATAACTTTTTCTTTGTTCATTCCTTTTAGTTATGTCTAAAAACCCAACTGTAGCCGGGTGTGGTGGCGCACGCCTGTAACCCCAGCACTTGGGAGGCTGAGGCAGGTGGATCGGTGCAAGTTCGAGACCAACCTGGGCTACAAAAGTGAGCTCAAGGTCAGCCTGAACTGCATAACGAGACCCTGTCTCAAAAAGACAAAAAAAAAAATAAAATAAAATAAAATAAAATAAAAAAATAAAAATCCAACTGTCATCTTAGAGAATTTTTATCCTAAATACTGCAATATATATTCAGGTTGCTAACTAATCAAAAATATGCTGAAACTGGTTTTTACAAATGTAATATTCACTAGTTAAAACAGGTTCCCAAGGATAGACAAAATTTTGGTAAGAAAAAAAGTCTAAAAGCATTGCCTGCCCAGTGTCCAACAGCTTCGGGCCTATAAATAGAACCAGACCTTGTATTTGGAACATAAAACTCGTAGTCCTAGTATTAGGGGGGAAAAAGCCCTCAGCAGTGTCTCCTGCTGACACACATCCAACATCATGTCTAAAACACTGAATGGGACATTGTTTTTTGTTTTGTTTTGTTTTGTTTTTTGTTTTTTTCTTTGTCTTTTTGACACAGGGTCTCGCTGTGCAGTTGAGGCTGGCCTTGAGCTCACTTTTGTAGCCCAGGCTGGTCTCAAACTTGCACCAATCCTCCTGCCTCAGCCTCCCGAGTGCTGGGATTACAGGCGTGCGCCACCACACCCGGCGGGACATTGGTTTGATCTGACTGAACGCTGTATATTTCATGAGAAGTGTGTAAGTTAGCCTGGTTGGTTTCTAATGTAACTCAGTTATTTCCTGTTGATAGTATATACAGGGATGACTTCTCAGATTATGCTTCTCTAAAGTAACATTGCCTAATGTTTTCATTATAGCTAGAGGAGCTTATATCAAACTGTCAGACTCCATGAAGAAAGGGGTCTAAAAGCCAGTGGGTTAGCTCACATGCTCATGCTTTCATTATACATGTTCTAATCTCAGAAAATTTGTTCTTTCTTAGAAGATGCCAAGACCCAGGTAATCATATAGGTAAAATGCTCAGCAAATACTAGACTATTTGGAGGTTCCTTTACTGGGATCCACCAGATCTTGTCTAGAGAGATAATACACTTAAGGTCTTAACTAGCTATATTCACCTCATACAGGCCAGGTGAGCTGAACCTTCGTTGGGTTCCTGCCTCATTACAGGAAAGCTATCTTCACATTCCTTGGTCAGGGTTATTGTCCTCACACCCCAAGTCAGGGCAGTCCTCAAAAGCTATGCTCAGCCGGGCATGGTGGCGCACTCCTGTAACCCCAGCACTTTGGGGGGCTGAGGCAGGAGAATCAGTGCAAGTCTGAGACCAGCCTGGGCTACAAAAGTGAGCTCAAGGCCAGCCTGAACTGCATAGTGAGACACTGTCTCAAAAAGAGAAATAATAATAATAATAATAATAATAATAATAGTAATAATGATGATGATGATGATGATGATGATGATGATAATGATAACAATAATAATAAAACAGAAAGAGAGTAGGTACATTTCAAACAAACAAAATGTCCAAAGCTGATAGAGAGGGAAAAAAGAAAGTTTATGATGGAATCAAGGAAGATTCAGATTCAGAGGTCATGGATCTTCGCCTCTTAGCCCCAGGAAATCCATATTAACTGCCGTTATAAGGAAAAAGCCTGTTAGACTTTTGATAGATGCTTATGCAGATGTCAGCAGTTACCCAGCTGGTGGTCCCACTTACAAACCAGAGAGAGTACTCAGTACTTTCCCTAGGTCTGGCAATTCATGTGCCCCTAGTAATAATAGAGTTGGCCAGTTTATTGTTGACAATACTCAATTGTCATGGAAGATAAAGAAGAGATTAAACCTCACATTTAAGAGATCTCTGTTAATTAATCTACAAAAAGTTTCATCAAGTCTTTATAAAATTACAAACTTAAAAAAATAGTTTTACAACCGGGCATGGTGGCACACACCTGTAATCACAGCAGTTGAGATTCTGAGGCAGGAGGATCACTGGGAGTTCAAGACTAGCCTGGGCTACAAAAATGAGCTCAAGGCCAGCCTGAACTGCACAGCAAGACCCTGTCTCAAAAAGAAAAAAAAAAAAAAAAGGTTTTACATTTCCAGATCCTTCTGCTAATGTCTCAATAGCTATTCAAAACATCCAATCAATGATATGTGAGATGTTGAGGTCCCCTGAACACTATCTTTTTCTCCTTGGTTAAAAAAAAAAAAAAACTATATTCATAATTATCCTGTTAATATTATTTGGCCCATACATGCTTAATTGTTTGTTTTACTTTGTCTCCTCCAGATTTAAAGCTATTCACCTCCCCAAGATACTACCTGCTGTCTATTGAGGGCCTTTAGATAGAACCTCTACAAAGTATCTTGACTGCTGGTCAACAACTATGACCCCATTCAGCCTGAAGAAGCCAGAGCAGTCATTGTCCATTTCTCCCTCACGGCAGTTTACCTCTTCAGAGGAGGGAATGTTGGCAGCAACTAAATTAGATAGAAATATTATAGGCAGTTAGACTGGGCCAGGCTCTCAAGAAGATAGTATGCGAAACAATATGGTGGTTTTGTAACTTTGGGAGAGACAGACACTCCCCTGTGGGCCAGACAAGAGTAAACTACTAAGGCCACACACTTCCCTAGAGATGGGCATCAGGGATTGATATTTTAAATAGTTATCAATCACCTTGAAAGAGTCTGAGCCACTGACTCATCCTCCAACAGGAAGAGACCTTGTTTGGTATTCATGCCCACTTGCTGCATAACTTACTTCCTCGTTTTGTACTAGATGTTATCAATTTTACCTGAATAATGGTGTTTGTAATCTCACTGATTGACCATAGCGTTATCTCACTTAAGTGAGTTCCCACGTTTTGCACCATAGACTGGCCTCACCACATGGTTTTACTCTATAAAAATTCCTAGAAGAGACAGCTTCCTGGGGGAACTGCTTTGGTCCCCTTTTTGTCTTTGTCTCAGACAGAAGCTTTCTTTACCCCAATAAATATTCTCCTCTTAACCTTCTTTGCTCCTAAAATTTATTCTTGAGAGAATTGTAGAGATTATAAACTTGTACCAGGTACCTTTCAGGTTGGACATTTCATTCCCCTCTAGTAACATCTGATTCCTTTTGTGAGAAAAAACAAAGTAATAAATGTGGTGGTGGTGTAGGCAGATAAATTAGATAGAACTATTAGAGGCAGTCAGACAGGGCTAGGCCCTCAAAATGATAGAGAAGATAAGGTGACTTTCCAACTTTGGAAAAGAGAGATACTCCCTTTGTGGGCCAGACCTCATGACAAAAGAGTAAACAAATGCAGTCACATACTTCCCTAAAGATTGGTATCAGGGATTAATAATCTAAATAAGTATCAATCACTTTGAAAGAGTCACTAACCCAAGCCCCAAGGGGAAGAGACCTTGTTCTATATTCTTGCCTACTTGCTACATGACTGGCTTCCCCATTTGATTCTGATTTAATCAATTTTACTTGAGCAATGGTGCTTGTAATCTCATTGGTTGACCATAGTTTTGTCCCACCTAAGTAAGTTCCCATGGCTTCCACCTTAGACCCACCTCACCACATAGTTTTGCTATATAAAATCCCTGGAAGGGGCTGAGGAGATAGCTGCATGGCACAAGTGCCTGCCTGGCAAGTGCAAGGTCTTGAGTTTGAACCCTGCTACTGAAAAAAAAAATCCTGGAAAAGGCAGCTTCCCAGGCAACCTGCTCAGGTCTCCCTTCTGTTCCTCTCTCAGACATAAGCTTTCTTTCCCGCAATAAACATTTTGCTCTTAACCTCCATTTGTCCCTAAAGTTCATTCTTTAGTTTTAGAGAACATGAACTCATCCAGGGACCTTTCAGATTGGGAGTTTCATTTCCCCTGTATCAGTGGGAAGGGATAAGCAGGGTCTCTACCTGCACCTCTCTTCTATTTCACCTACTATGTGTTGTTTTACTATAGCAGCCCTAGCAAGCTAATATACCTTCTCTACTTCATTCTTCATCAAGTCCTACCCACTCTACTTTCCAAATCACTATTTTTTTTCTATATACCTCATACCTGCCTCAGTCCCAGCCCCTGCCAAACCTGTTACAGCAGCCTTCTAATGGTCTGCTTGATACAGGGTAAAAAATGATCCTGGATGGATGACCTCCAAATGATATAGGGGGAGAATAATCTTCCAACCTGACCTGGGATGAGTTCATGTTTTCTAAAACTGAAGAATGAATTTTAGGAACAAATGGAGGTTATGAGTGGAATATATTTATCAGAGGAAAGAATGCTTCTATCCAAGAGAAGGATAGAAAGGAGAAACCAAGGGGTGGTCCACAGGAAGTTGTCTCTTTCAGGGACTTATGTAGAAGAAAACCATGAAGTGATGTTGTAGTTAGCTGAATTAGATAGAAATATTATAGACAGTCAGACAGGGCCACGCTCTCAAGGACAACATGCAAGACAAGGTGACTTCACAACTAGAGACAGACACTCCTCTGCTGCAGGCCAGATCTCAAGACAAGAGTAAACCAAAGCAACTACACACCTCCTTAAGGGTGGACATCAGGGACTGATATGCTAAATAAGTATCACTCACCTTGAAAGAGCCTGGAAAGAGCCATGAGCCCAAGGTCAGCAGACTGTGTTCTTGCCCACTTGCTACATAACTTGCCTTCCCATTGGATCCCAATGTTAATCAATTTTACCTGAGCAATGGTGCTTGTAATCTCATTGGTTGACCATAGTCTTCATCCCACCTCATACCCACCTAAGCAAGTCCCCACATCTTCTCTATAAAAGTCCCTGGAAGAGATAGCTTCCTGGGGGGACGACCACTCGGGACCCCCCTCCTGTCCCTCTCTTGGACAGGAACTTTCTTTCCCTCAATAAGTATGTTCTGCTCATTACTTCAGTTTTTTCCTAAAATTCATTCTTCAGTTTTAGAGAACACAAACTCGTCCCAGGTACTTTTCAGGTTGGGAATCAGTTTTCCCTATATCATTTAGTGGTCATCCACCTCAGATCAGTTTTTTCTTCCTGCATCAGTGAGGCAGGCCTAAAGTCGGAACTCAGGTGGGCATGAGGTGGGACAAAACTGTGGTCAACCACAGAGCGTATAAGCACCATTGCTCAGATAAAATTGATTAAATGCGGTACCAAATGAGGAAGTGAGTGACATCGTAAGTGGGTATGAATAGAAGATAGGGTCTCTTCCAGTTGGGGGGTGGGTTAGTGACTCATTTGCGCTCTTTCAAGGATTTTTTCTTTTTCTTTTTCTTTTTTTTTTTTTTTTTTTTTTTTTTTTTTTTTTTTTTTTTTTTTTTTTTTTTTTTTTTTTTTTTTTTTTCTTTTTTTTTTTTTGAGACAAAGTCTCACTATGCAGTTCAGGCTGGCCTTCAGCTCACTTTTGTAGCCCAGACTGGTCTCGAACTCACACCAATCTTCCCGCCTCAGGCTCCCAAGTGCTGGGATTACAGGCATGCACCACCATGCCTGGCTTTCAAGGTGATCGACATCTATTTAGAGTATCAGTCACTGATGTTCATCCCTAGGGAAGTATGTAGCTGTATGTTTCCTCTTTGGTCTTGAGGTGTGGCCCATGGGAGTGTCTGTCTCTTCCAAGTTGCAAAGTCATCTTGTCTTCCATATTGTCTCCATAAGGGCCTATCCCTGTCTTACTGCCTCTAATATTTCTGTCTAATTCAGCTACTTGCAACATGCTTCTACTCTTGCCTCTCTACAATTCAGTCTCCACAGGCAGGTGGAGAGTAGCCCTGTCTACTAAACTAGATAGAAATATTATGGCGGCTAGAGCATAGTATGCACACTTTATGCTGAGGTAGACAAGAATGAACACAGAACTAAAAGATCAGAAAAGTCCTGCCGGGCGTGGTGGCTCACGCCTGTAATCCCAGCACTCGGGAGGCTGAGGCAGGAGGATTGGTGCGAGTTCGAGACCAGCCTGGGCTACAAAAGTGAGCTCAAGGCCAGCCTCAACTGTATAGCGAGACCCTGTCTCAAAAAGACAAAAAAAAAAAAAGTCCTGCAGCCTGCCTGGCTTTGCAGTAGAACTCTCTCGGCAGGATTAAAAGGATTACGAAGGAAAAAATAAAATGTCTCCGGTGAATATGCTCCAATAATGAGTCCTGTGTGTTCTAAGTCCTAGTGTTAGTGGTTCAGGTGAGTAGCTACATAATCTTTATATAATCTTTACTAGGTAGAGGAGGATCAGGTAGGACGGTCCTGGTGGAAGAATATAGCTATGTGGGCATAAAGCCTCAAGGAGGCTGTGTTCAGAAAATGAAATATGGGGACAACAATCTCACAAGTAGTTCTCAACACTTCTGAGTAATAGCACAATGCAGAAGGCTAAATTTGGATTAGATAACCAGTGAACCATGAAAGTCAAGAAGTAAGGAAACAGTGTTGACAGTTATGTAGGCACTTCGACGATGTTAGGTGAAGAAAGCGTCTCACTTGCCCCACCCATACCCCAGCCCAGGACCGGGCACTTCCGTATGGGTAGAAATAAAGCACAGAGGGTAAACTCCCAGAATCCTCCGAGTGACGCACAAAGCACGCCTACAAATACCTTCCCAACGCGCCCGCGAGCAACAGGGAACAGAACGCAGGCGCAGAGGCCCGCGCAGCGTTGACGCGTCCCGCGCATGCGCAGTGTGCTCCGACCGCAGCCGGGGCACAGCGCCGGGTTGCGCGGCTCCAGCAGAACAGTCACTCTGCGGCATGAGGGGCTGTAACCTGGCTGCTCCCTCATCCTTCCTCCAGCGCCATGGAATGCCTGCGGAGCCTCACTGGGATGCTGCCCCGCAGGGCGGGGCTGCCCCGGAGGACCCTGTGCGCCCTGGCCTTGGGCCTCTGCCCGGTGGCTCGACCTGTGACCTCCTGGGGCCGCGCGACCCGCTTGCTGGGCAGAAGCCGGGCGGCTCCGCTCTGCTCGCCCAGCCGGACCCGCGTGGCAGGTACGCCTCGCCCCGGCCGCCGCCGCTACCCGCCGGTCCTGGACGCCCAGCCCCGGTGTCCTGACCGCGCGCGCCGGCAAAGCCCGACCTTGCGCTGCGCCCCGCTGTCCTCCCCGGCGGCCCTGGCTGCTCCGCCCCTGCGCTCGCTGCAGGTCGCGAGACGCGTGAAGCTGCTTACGGCGTGTGCGCGGTTTCCCAAGCTGCCTCAGCCGAGGTTTTTTAAATCACAGCTTTCGTCCCTAGTTGCGCGGTAAAGGTTGTAATGTTTTTATTATTTATGAATTATTGTTTTCCCCGCACTGTGTCTCTTAAGAGCGCGTTCATGCAGTTGTACAGTAGCGCGGGTGCAGGGTGGAGACGCACCGACAACAGGCTGAAAAGTTTGAGGCCACGTGATGAAAGCTACCAGTAAAAAGGATTTGACTTTATTTTCAGCTAACATTTTCGCAAACAGCCGGAACGCTTGAAAAGGGAAACTTTTTTAGGTTGCTGATTTACAGAGGGGTTAAAGCAACGTAGTGATAAGGATTTTGACTGATGCAAGTGTAAATGCATGTTCAGAGACGTTATTCATACGTGAAATTGGGCACCTCAAAAATATCGTAATGCCTTCAGTGTTGCATCGCAGTTGTGCCTACCTACTCTCAGAGTAACTTACATCAGTCACCACCTCCCTCCCCAAGCTCTTTCTGAAGTGAGTTGTTCATTTGGCAATACTTGGGAATGCGGTTCTACGAACAAGGGGAACTTGTAGGATAAGCATTGAAATTCAGAGTAGTAATTTTGGTGACACCTCATCTGATTTACAACTAGTTATCAAACCTCAATGTATAGCTCTGCTTTTCATTTTGTTCAGCTAACCTTTACAGCATAGAATTGTGTAAAAGGGGAAAAGG
Source organism: Myocastor coypus (assembly GCA_004027025.1). Lineage (NCBI taxonomy): Eukaryota > Metazoa > Chordata > Mammalia > Rodentia > Myocastoridae > Myocastor > Myocastor coypus. The sequence continues at coordinate 13,298 of PVJA010019089.1, forward strand.
AACCTCTGTCAATTGCCATAGTTATGGTTGGAATGGTGGTTGACAGATGTAATTCCAGCACTCTAAAGGCTGAGCCAGACAATCTCTTGAGTTTGAGGCCAGCCTGGTTGGTACCTAGGGATACACTAGCCCCCTTCCCCCACAAAACAAACAAAAATTACCTGAGTTGTTATATGCTAATAATGGTAAAATATAAGGATAAAAAGCAATCCTGAGTCTCAAACCAACAAGAGCCAGATTACATTGGTAACAAAATAATTCATGATGACTTATATTTTGCCATTATTCTGTTGAGTAGTTTGAAGTGAACTTCGTTAGCCATTATACTTAATAGCCAACTTCACCTCAGTCAAATCATGTGCTTAAGATAGTCATATTTTTTATTAAAGATTTGTCTTCATTCCAGCTCAGAGTGTACATAGAAAATAAAGTGTGCAGGGCTCATAATTTGTAACCCAATAGATAATACTGATATTGGAGTGCTGAAAACTTAGGGGGTTTATCAGTTTTCATGAAGCCTTTTTATTTTTTTAAATTTAACTTTATTCAATTTAAACCTTATTTATTTGCCTTATGGCCGGCTCAGTCTGCCCTAGGGGTGGGGCTGGTGTAGCATGTGTGTGCCTAGGATCCAGCCTCGGGCCCTGCACTTCTCTTAAACTTACCTAGGCAGACGCTTTAAACTACTGTGCCATCTCTCTGGCCCATGAAGCCTTTTAAAATTATGCAAAAAAGTCTTTGTTTAAATCTCAAGAGACACAGCCGGGCGTGGTGGCTCACGCCTGTAATCCCAGCACTCAGGAGGCTGAGGCAGGAGGATTGGTGCGAGTTCGAGACCAGCCTGGGCTACAAAAGTGAGCTCAAGGCCAGCCTCAACTGCATAGCGAGACCCTGTCTCAAAAAAATAAATAAATAAATAAATAAATAAATCTCAAGAGACTGTATTGTACATTTGTTCATTCAATTCTGGAGTATTAAACTAAAATTAGAAAGGGAGAAAAAGTTGACCAGAATAGACTTCTAATGCCTTATCTTAAGTAATAATGCTATGTGCTTTAAAAACTCATTCCCTGTTAAATCTAGCTGCAAATATTTGTTATGAAATAAGAATGTTTGTTCTTTTTCCTATAGGAAAGAGGCTCAGAAAGTAACAAAGTTCTCTATGTGAAAACCAGCTGTGTGATCACACGGAGTTCTCTCATTTTTTTTCCAGGTGAAGTGCACCGGTTTAGAACTTTTGACAGTTCTCAAGCCACTCTAGCCAGCGTAGCCCCAGTGTTTACTGTGGTGAGTGTGGCACATTGGATAACTTACCAAAAGCACTTCCCATACTTACTAACAGCTGGACCACTGGCCAGCCTACTAATTGCTTTTTGTTTTATAGTGAATTATTTTATCACACTGCCTGTGGATTGTACCTAGCCAGTGACTTGGGACTTACACTGGTCTTGACTTTGCTAAAGACTGTGGAGCTCTTTAAACACTAGAGTAGCTTGTGTATGTTATTGTTCACAGCTTCCTATGCTTTCCCATTTAGAAGCCACAGCAGGACTTGAACCAGTGCGCGCTACCGAGTTCTCTAGAGGAGCATCTTGAAACAGCACAAAGCACTTGATCTGAGCCAGACTTTCTAAACTCTAATCTCAGCTCTGCCTCTTCTTATTAACTAGGTAGATTTGGACAAGTTATTTTAACATCCTTGTACCTTAATTTTCTCAGCTGTAAACTGCTTTATAAAATTTTTTTCAAGAATGAAGTCTAATACTGTTGTAAGGATTAAATATATCTTAAAGAATTGTTGTGAAGATTAAAGTAAGGCATATGGAAAGCCTTTAAAATGGCCTGGCATACAGTACAAACCTAGTATATGTTCACTGCAAAGATATTTAGGCTTATTGACATGAGGACTTTTCTAAGCTATATACAACAAGATAACTCGTAAAATTAATCTAAACATTATTATGTTCATTCATTGTTAAGCCAGCATATAAAATCCTACATTAAATATTGGAAAAAATTCTTTGCAGGTAAAATAATTACCTACCAAGAACATAAGAAATCACCTGATGCTATTTGAAATAGTAAGTTTAGGAAATAAGCTGGTGATAAAGCAAACATTTTAAAAATCTTGTTTGTATGATTTTTAAGAAAATAAAAGCTCCATTGAGCAAAAGGATAACATATATTGAAATGCAGAAATATTTAGTACATGTGGAAGTGAAAGAGTGTGAAGATGTATATGTAACATGAATACATTTTATGGAAATAGACTGCAGTAATACTTAGTAAACTATTAGCATGGCTCTACGTAGAATTGGTGATGCCATGACTTAGTTGTATGTGACATATGCTGCTTCTCATTTTCTGCAGTGGATGTATGTGTTTATTAAATTTAAGGTGAAAGCTTGTCGGTTTTACACAAATACAGAGCTTCTTTTAAATTTGCCTTTAACATTGATACTTTATGCTATATACATAGTGTAAAAGATCTTATCCTTGCTCATGAGCAGGAAGCTAATATGTGTGCTGTGGAGTGTGTCATCACAAAGCATGCATGTGCCCAAAGTAGTAGCCCAAGACCTACGTGGTACCCACAACGTTACCTTACAGTGTGCCTTTCCGAAAATATATTTCATAATAAATAGGACAGCCCGGTGCACAAATTTATTAAACAGTATTTGACAACTTTAGACTTGACAGTGAATAAGTATACCAAAAAATATTTCCCTGCCTTAAGGAAATAAGTGCACTTTGTGGAACATGGCTTCTCTCAAGCTGTTAGAAGAGTTCTCCTCTCTATTAATTCTGCAGTGCTAAAGAGAGACTTCTTAGCCCTAAACAGATGTTTCAATCCACAAGACAGGCCACACATGATCCAGGCTACTGACGGGAACAGAAGACAGTGCAGTCTACCTGACAGTATCTCTTCTTCATAACAAGTCCTTGTAGCCACCTGGGGCTTCTCTGGCCTGCTCAGTGATAACTCAAGTGCAGGGAGATGCAGTGATTTGAGGAAAGTGAGATCCCTTTGGCTCAGTAGCCTGCTGCCCCTCTGTGCTGGCATATCTTGTCACCATCTCTACTCCCAGGCCCCACTGCAAACAGGCTAGGTGCCAGCCACCGCTCTGAGCAGTGGCAACCCTTGTGGTAACTAGTTCCTTCATAGTCTTCCCTGTCCTCTGCAGTCCACCAGTCAGTGTCATGGTCACCATAAACTATCACCAAGGACCCGGCTAATGCTCTTGTGTCACAGATATGGAAGTGCCCACATAGGAAGTCAGGCCCAGGTCAGGCTTTTCTTAGCAAAGGAATGGATCAGTTTTCTCTTAATCTTTACATCTAATTAACCCAGAGGTCAATTATAGTCTATAACTGCATTTCAGCATTTTGAAGATTGTATAGCATGCCTTAAATAGTATAACATTTAGTTGGAAAATGATATATTGTTTTTTTATCTCTCTTTAGACAAAATTTGACCAAGAGGGAAATGTTACTTCTTTTGGTAAGTATTTATTTATTTATTTTCTTTTATTTTTTGGTACCAGGGATTGAATTCAGGACCTTGTGCTTGGCAAGCAAGCACTTATTCTACTGAGCTATCTCTCTGGCCCTTTATTTTATTCTAAGTCATGAAAAAAAAAAAAAAAATCAGTGAATGACTAAACCTGGTGATAGTTAGGACAAGTGCCATGTTACACTGCTTTGATTGGAAAGCTCTGTTGCCAGCATGTGGGAAGAGATCTCCTTTGCCATTTTTCATTGGTCCTAATTGGAACTGACAATGCCTGACCTCCCAGAATTTTCTTCTGGAAGGAGTCACTTTGCCAGGTAGACTGAGGGAATGTTTTGGAGAATGGGGCAGGGAATAGAGGTATCTTTTCACTTTTTTGTTTGTTCTTATCTTGTGGGTCTCTTAAATTGCCCTCCTCATCACATTCATTCTGAAGTGCATTACGGTAAAATCACACCGTACCACAGTGCTACAGTGGCTGATGAAAAGCTGGGTGGGACAGGGCACAGGGTGGCACTTGTGTGAAACTGCTGCTGATTGTTGTCTATGAACAGCTACTTATAAAGGTGAAACCAGGTGTTACTTTACTGTGTAGCTTGAGACTCTGGTCTCAGATCCTCCTGTGTTTCTAGCCATGTGGTCCATTCCTGCCATTGCTGAGAGATGTTTTTCTCAGTGTCACCTTCAGAAGATTGTTGTGCTTATATCCCTGCTGCAGACAGGCGGGGCACTACAGAAACAGACACTGCCATTGTTTATGTAACATCTTGAGTTTCTGTCATCTGTGCACTCTTAGGTAATAAATTTAGTTTCTAGGTAGGAGAATCTGGGATGAGTACTGACCTGATTTTCTCATTGTGATTTCTTCAAGAGCACAGAAATTGAATTTTATCTATTCACACATTTAGACTACTGAAGATGATGTAGTGAAAAAAACAAAAAGAAAGTACCATGTTGGAGAAAGATGCCCTATCCCTAAAGCAAGAAACTGCTTCTGTGGGTTCCTCTTGATGCCTGACTGTGAATTGTTTTTATTGGTTCCAAGGGCAGAGAAGTTTTACCAAGTGTAGAAAAAAGAAGGAAATAATTAGCATGAGGTGGCTATATTTCTGAGGTAATGATAAGTATGAAAGCACTCACTTTAGCTTTGTGTCTTTCAGTCATAGGAAATTTCCTGGTGGTGCTGAGAGGGGTGCTCTGAAAGGAAATCTGAACTCTTTTTCTGTTAGTTTAGCTTATTCTTATTTCTGTTATAGAAAGGAAAAAAACTGAGTTATACCAAGAATTAGGTCTCCAAGCCAGAGACTTGAGGTTTCAGCATGTGATGAGCATCATGACCAGGAGCAACAGGATTATCATGCGCATGGAGGTAAGGGGTTTCCTTTCTGTCTACAGCTCTCCACTACAGTTTGTCAAAGGTGCCTCCTGGGTCAAAAGTAGTTTTAATATAAAATACCTCTATGGAGCACACAGCACATTTTAGTTAGAACCCATTTCACACGTATTCATATACTCAGCAGATGTAACACTTTTATATTGGAAGAATTATGTTCCCATTGTTTGAATTTAGTCCCTAGTTTCTAAAATTGTGTTTAATATATTTTTATGCCTATCACTCTGTATTATAGTATAATCTTAGTCACCAAGAACATATTCTGATTTTCTATATCTGGAATTAAATTTTGAAACCTAAATTCCAATTTTTATTGACAGCTTTCTAGAATACGAAGAACCCCATGTACACTGGCTGTTCCTTAGTGACTCAGACAACAGGGACACTTTTACTGGGGCTGGTGAAGGCATAGGGCCCTGCAGAGGGTGAGGAGTCGTGGACTTGGTGGTCGTGCCCCAGCTATGACTTGATGTCTTCATGACACCTTTGATGGCAGCTTGGTATCCATTTGTCTGGAGTTGATGAAAATAAGCATGCTGGAAGGCGTCTTCTCCCATTGTTTTTCTTCAGAAAACATTCTTCACTCTTGCTGTCAGTACTTGCTACTCTTCAAAACAAAATCTCTTTGATAAAGCAATAGGTGTGTGGTCAAGCAGATGTAGTAGTGTTAATGTTATAATCTAAATGGTGACCGTACAGTATCCATCTAACATTTTTAATAAATTTTTTGTGATATGTTGATTAACATGTAAAATAGAAAATATTTCTGATTTCTGTGTCACTAATAGGATAGTTATAAGCTGGCTCCTTCTGTTCTTCTAACATGAAAAGTTGCCAGGATCCAAAAAATTTTCCAATTTCGTGCTATTTTATATTAGCACACTAAGCTATGTTTTATTTTTAAAATGTCAGATTAACTTAATATGTTTTGGTGCATTTTGTTTTTGTATTTTAATCTTTTATGTATTTATTTGGTATATGGACTCGCTATGCAGCTCAACTTATTGTGATCCTCCTGTCTCAGCCTCCTCAATGCTGGGCTTACAGGCATGTGCCACCATGCCCAGACTCTGTGGCCTGCTTAGTGCAGGGCTATCTCAGCAGGCAGTAATGGGGATCAAACACAGGTTCTTGAGCCATGCAGGCACTTAGACTGCTGAGCTATCTCCCTAGCCCCATGTTTTGGTATTTTTAAAAGGAAATTTTTCAATTTAAACCAAACTACTTTTGACTAAAGTAAATGTTCTCTATATGTCTACTTAATAGCTGACTTTGGCCGGGCGTGGTGGCTCACACCTGTAATCCCAGCACTCGGGAGGCTGAGGCAGGAGGATTGGTGTGAGTTTGAGACCAGTCTGGGCTACAAAAGTGAGCTCAGGACCAGCCTCAACTGCATAGCGAGACCCTGTCTCAAAAAGACAAAAAATAATAATAATAATAATAGCTGACTTTAATAAACCTGTCTTTCCTTTTATTGCCTATTTTTTCATGATAACCTTTAAAGTATTTTATTTTGTTTTGTTTTGTTTTGTACCTGGACTCAGGACTTTGCACTTTCCAGGCAGGCGCTTATGCCACTGAGCTATATACCTGGCCCCTACCTTGTGTCTTTTTTGTATTTAGACCAGGGACCATGGGGTCTACAGGGCCTCACTACACAGATCAGACTCGCAGTGATTCTCCTGTTTTCAGCCTCCCAAGTGCTGGGGTTACCAGCATGCGCCACCATAGCCAGTCTCAATCACCATCTCAGCATGCCCCAGGGCGGGGCCAACATGGCACACCAGGGATCAAACCCTGTCTGCTGTGCTGTGACTAAGCAGGTGCTTTAGTCCACCGAGCTATCTGGCTGGCCAGCCCTTGAAAGTCTTAATAAATATAGAATTTGCATAGTTCTACTTATATTGAGAGAGTTAGAGATACCAAAATTTACCTATGTTTTTGGGTTTTCTTTTAAAAGTTTCTTGGGTGTTTGAAAGCCAAATGAACATTTACTGGTTTAGTTTTAATCCAAAATCAGTAAAATGTTAAACCAGTTTCATAGATGTTATTTTTTCAGTAACTATAATTTGTACAGATACACATCTGTTTACATATGTTCTTTTTTTTTTTTTTTTTTTTTTTTACAGCATTTGAAAGCTGTGATAACTCCAGAGTGTCTTTTGATATTAGATTATCGTAATTTAAACTTAGAGCAATGGCTGTTCCGGGAACTTCCATCCCAATTGGCTGGAGGTGGTCAGCTTGTCACATACCCTTTACCTTTTGAGTTCAGAGCTATAGAAGCACTCCTACAGTACTGGGTAAGCTTGTTTTTATTTAGTTCTTTTTAAGTTTGTTTGGGTTTCAAATGCTATGAATGGAAAGACAAGTTGGTCTTGTTTTAGTGGTATTTCCCTGAAGACATTCTCCTAGACAGAATTATTTCTGTCCGTCCTAAATGAAGAACAAAGCTAATCCCTAAACTTTACTGCTCAGCCAAACACAACTAAAGACTAGAGTATATAGACTGACATAGTGAAGCCCACTTCAAGTTTAATAACTATACTATGGAATGGTAATGCAAAATACTTAATATGCTAAATATGATAGAATTAAGATACATATCATACTTTAAGCGCATTCCATTTTATTCTCTAAATTGTCCATTTTAGCCGGGTGTGGTGGCACATGCCTGTAATCCCAGCACTTGGGAGGCTGAGGCAGGAGGATCAGTGTGAGTTCGAGACCAGCCTGAACTGCATAGTGAGACCCTGTCTCAAAAGAAAAAAAAATTGTCCATTTTGAAAGTGCCTGCTTAGTTATTATTCAGTGAACTGTTCTTTGGCTTACTCCTCCAGTCTTTTGAAACACGTAAGTGCTGTCTCTGTTTGAGCCTGAACTGATGTAGGAATTACCTTCCTAGCACTCACTAGTAAACTGATAGTCACTGAGTGTGTGGGCTTGAGTGCTTTGCTTTGCCTATCACATCTGCCCCCAGTTAGTAAGGACAGTGGTGTGTGCAAGAGCCGGTGCAGAGAGCATTAACCAAAGTGGGAGGGGGAGAAGAGAGTAGAGGATCTGAGTTGGTTAGGGAGGAGTGAGCTTGGTTTTGTTTTGTTTTTTGTTTTGGCGACAGAGTCTCACTATGTAGTTCACACTGGGCTTGAACTCAGACTGTAACCCAGGCTTGCCTCAAATTTGCAGTGATCCTCCTACCTCAGCCTCCCAAGTACTAGGATCGAAGGCATGTGCCACCACACCCAGCAGTGGGGTACCTTGATGTCCTTCTCTTTTGCCCGCTTTGCTTAACTGAAGAGATGGCTACACTCCCTGTAGTGTTCCTGCTGGGTTGAGCCACTTGTGGTACAAATGAATCTAATCATTTTTTATAGTCCTTTTACTAATAAAATTAATGAAAAACTACCTGATGGAAAGTCATGCCTGTAGCAGTGGTGGTTCAACCTACCCAGCAACAAGATAGACAAATTATAGCTGCCGCAAACATGTTAAAAAGGAAAACAGTGGTCTCTGAGTGAAAGCCAGAGTAGGTGGCTCTCAGGACACAGCAAGGCACACCATCCCTTAGAGATCAGGCAGCGGGAGAACAAGTGGGGAGGGAGTTCAGATTTGTCTGCTGGATAGACATTCTCCTTGCCATTAAGTGAGGCCCCGGAAGACTTTCTTCAGAAACAACACTACGTAATGAGCAAGGGCAGCCCCCCTCCTGAAGGAGCACTGAGAGCTCCCAGGAGCAGGGTGTGCCTCGCAGACACCTGCACTGTGACTGTCACCAGCCCACCAACTACTGCCTGAGTCCAGCCTGGCTGAGCAGAGGACGTAATTTCTCTGCTGGATACTAAAACATTGGTCTACCTCACTTTATCCACCTTCCTTCCCACCAAGTCTAACCTGTTTCTGCATTCTCCTCAATGTAGAAATAAACGAGGTTTATACAGTCCATGTCCCAAATTGGAAAGTCTTAGCTTCACGTGTAATTATGCTTCTGAGATAAACAGTCTATGCTAAAGTGTATACAGTGGTACCTCAGTTCAGGAACTTGATTCTTTCCACAGTTCTGGTCACAGCTTAGTTGGACAGAACCGAATCAAATTCTGTGGTTCACTTCAGTTTTGACCTGATGGAGAAATTTGTTTCTGTTCTCCTGTAGTTAGGTTTGGAACCAGAATCATAATTGAGTTTGTGAACCAGGGTACCATTTTATAACTAATTTTGCTGCTGAATTCAATAGTATGCTGTTTACCAGGTGGTTTAGAAATACTTCAATTGTTTAACTATTGTATCTCTATCAAGTGCCCAAAAGTATTCTTTTGTCTTTAGACTGATTTTCTTGGAGGATTTGTAGCCTAAATTAAATTTTGTTTTTCAAAAAGTATTTTTAGGGACCAGGGAGATAGCTCAGGGGCACAAGTGCCTGCCTGGCAAGTGCAAGGTCCTGAGTTTGATCCATGGTTCTACAAAAAAAAAAAAAAAA
>PVJA010019089.1:22775-39056 GCA_004027025.1 Myocastor coypus
TTTTTTTTTTTTTTTTTTTTTTTTTTTTTTTTTTTTTTTGTTTGTTTGTTTGTTTGTTTGGTCCTTTTGAGACAGGGTTTCACTATGCAGTTCAGGCTGGCTTTGAGCTGACTTCCCAGCCCAGGCTGGTCTCGAGCTTGCACTGATCCTCCTGCCTCAGCCTCCCAAGTGCTAGGATTACAGGCATGCACCCCCATGTCTGGCCCCATTCCTTTCATAGTATTTGTCTGTAGAGGGAAGACTCTTGACAGTTACTCCTCTCAAGCAAATTTGAGCTTAATGGTGACCTTGCATAGTGCTTGTAACCCAGGAAGGATAGTTTTGCATCATCTATAAAAGGCTTTCCAGCACCGGCTGTATTCTGGCATGTCAGCAGCACTTCTAGCTGTTAGGAATTTCTGTATGTGAGCAGAGGATTCACTGACCCTAAGTATTCTAAAAAGGTTGTTTTAATTCTTATGAAAGGTCATGTTGTTATCTAGATCAACACCCTTCAGGGGAAGCTTCGCGTTTTGCAGCCACTGATCCTCGAGACACTGGATGCTTTAGTGGACCCCAAACACTCTTCTATAGACAGAAGCAAACTGCACATCTTACTACAAAATGGCAAGAGGTACGTGTGGGTGGCCGACCAAGTTGGGAGGTCGAGATGGCTACCTTAACTGCACTCAGTAACCTTAACAGTGAAATACTTAGCAGCAGTTCCAAATAAAAGTACTGTGATTCCGACCTGTTGTGAAATATACCGACTACTCTTTTGATAATGAGTTGTTTTTGTTGTTGTTGTTGTTGTTGTTGTTGTTGTTGTTGTTTGTCTTTTTGAGACAGGGTCCCATTATACAGTTCAGGCTGGCCTTGTGAGCTCACTTTTGTAGCCCAAGCTGGTCTCGAACTTGTACTGATCCTCCTGCCTCAGCCTCCCGAGTGCTGGGATTATAGTTGTGCGCCGCCATACCCGGCTTAATAATGAGTTTTTTTTACTTTATGATTTATTCTTCATTGCCATATTTTGCTATAATAATTATGAAAATTAATATGCTTTACACTGTATGGACATTTTAAAAGATGGTAGCATAGGTGGGAAGAGCACTTGTCTGCCAGGTATGCAGATCTGGTTCAATCTCTAGCACTGCAAAGAATTTTAAACATTTCTGAATATTGGGTTGTTTTATCACTTAAAAGGGAATTACCTCAGGTGGTGGTATGAGTTAGCAGCAGGATGGTTGTCTGGCCTGCCCACTGACCTGGGTTCCATCCCCGTCACAGTGAGTGTCTTGTCCTTATGTTATCACAGCATAATCTTCTGGCATAAGAAATATTTTTTTAAATACCTTGTATTTTTATTTTTATTTTTTTATATTATGGCCAGCTCAGTCTGCCCTGGGGCTGGGACTGGTACAGTATGTGGTGCCAGGGATCGAACCACAGTTCCTGCAATTACCTAAACTTGCCTAAGCAGGCACTTTAGACCACTGAGTCATCTCACTGGCCCCATAAGAAAAATTTTAAAGCTAGGATCGGTGGTTCATGCCTGTAATCCCAGCACTTGGGAGGCTGAGGCAGGAGGATTGGTGTGAGTTAGAGACCAGCCTGGGCTACAAAAGTGAACTCAAGGCCAACCTGAACTTCCTAGGGAGAACTTGTCTCAAAAAGACAAAAAAAAAAAAGAAAAATTTTAAATTCATAGTGTTTATATATTTCTGAGACATTAAAAGATTTGTTTATACAACTGTTTTATGTTGTTGTTGTTGTTTGTTTGTTTTTTGTCTTTTTGAGACAAGGTCTTGCTATGCAGTTCAGGCTGGCCTTGAACTCACTTTTGTAGCCCAGGCTGGTCTCGAACTCACATCAATCCTCCTGCCTCAGCCTCCCAAGTGCTGGGATTACAGGCGTGAGCCACCACGCCCGGCTATATAACTGATTAATTTTTACCAAGAAATTTAATTTTGATTCAAGGGTTGAGGCTTGGGATTTTTGTGTTTTACTTTATTTTGCTTTTTGAGGCAGAATCTCACTATATATTTCAAACTGGTCTTGAACTTAGTATATAGCCCAGATTGATCCCAAACTCAAGGGAATCCTCCTGCATCAGTCTCGAGTGCTGGGATTATAGGCCTGTTCACCACACACAGCAAGGAGTGAGTCTTAAATTCCCTGAAGATTAGAATGTTTTATAGTGAGCACTTACCTTGAGTGCTAAGCTGACCTACTTGATGAGATACCCTAAAAGTATTATTCTTATGGCAAAATGTATTTAAAGGGTTATGATGTTGATCATTTTGGTGTAACTTCTTACAGTCTGTCAGAGTTAGAAACAGATATTAAAATTTTTAAAGAGTCAATTTTGGAGATCTTGGATGAAGAAGAGTTGATAGAAGAGCTCTGTCTGACGAAGTGGAGCAACCCTCACATCTTGTAAGTACGATGCTGCTTCGTTGTTTATTCCCTCCGTCTGGATCTTCCATCGTTTCTGTCTTAGGATGGTCTTTCATAGAAAATGTAGTGTGTTGGGCAGCAGAGGACATGGACATTTTGTTCTCCAGCTGTGTCCCGTTTTCCCTGTGCTCTGTTGCATCTGGCTAGGTTCAATGACGGTATGTGATGCACAACACCCCAGCACTCAGCAGCCTTCCCACTGCATGGGCCTGGGCATCTGCTGAGATAGCTAGAAGCTAGTAGTGCAGAAGAGAGGAAGGGAAATCAGCTTCAAGAAGGGAAATGGCAAGATAAGGAAAGATTAACATACTGCCATACATCCTGTTAGTTTGGCTTAATATCAAACTGCTCATGCTGTAAACTTTGTCTTTTAGAAATTTAGAAATCCCTATTATGCATATCCAAGTTAAATGTTTACATTTTAAATGTAATAGTTGGCTTTTGTTCTTTGGGGCTGGGGATATAGCTGAGTGGCATGCTCTTTGTGCAGTAGTATTAGAAATTCATGTGTGCAGATAAGCATCTTGTAATGAATCTTTCTGTAGTCTGTATAGATCATGTGAACATTCTGGGAAGCTAGTTATTTACAACTTAATTAGAAGATACTAAGATAAAAAAACAATGGGACCAGGGGCCCATGAGATAGCTCAGCAGTTCGATCCCTGATACCATATGCTGCGCCACTGAATGGGCCAAACAAAAAACAATAGGACTAGGGATGTAGCTCAGTGACGGAGCACTTGTCCAGCCTGCAAGAAGTCCTGGGTGCTGGCCACAAAGATAGAAGGTAAACAGGGCTGTGTAATGTTTGGTCTGTAGCATTTGGGAACAGCAGCAGAACCTTAAACATACTTACTTGCTTTTCCAGGCTGATATATCTCTAAAGTGCTTTTTTAAAAATGTATTTGGTACAGGGTCTCACTATATAGCTCATACTCATAGTTATCCTACTGTCTCAGCCTCTCCCATACTGGGATTACAAATGTGTGCCACCATGCCTGTCTCAATGGCCAGCTTGGTTTCCACAGGGGTGGACTGGCATGGCATGTGGTACTGGGGATTGAACCCAGATCCTTGCACTTGCCTAGGCAGGTGCTGAGACCACTGAGCTATCTCTGTGGCTCCTAATACATTTTATGATACAAATTCTGTCATCCTCCCTAATAGTCCTGTCTACATAAATAAGACCAAAATATATACTGTCTTTATTCAAAATTTAACATTGTATATTCACCTTAAAATGGGAATGCTCTTTATGTTTGTTTTTGAGTTTTAGCTTTATCATGCCTAATAATAGTTTTGGGTTTCGAATTTTCTTATAACAGATGGCACGTGTTTACGTGAGCCTCTCTTTTTTTGTATTTTAGGGAAGGGTCTACAGCAGTGGTTCTCAACCTTTCTAATGCTGTGACCCCGCAATACAGTTCCTCATGTTGCAGTAACCCCAAACCAAAAAATAATTTTGGTGGCTACTTCAAAACTGGAATTATGCTACAGTTAATGATTTGGAATGGCTTTAGGCAACCCCTGTGTTTTGGTCATTCGACCCGTTGGGGTCGCAACCCACAAGTTGAGAACCGTTGGTCTACTACTAAATAGGACTCAGTGATACACCTGTTTACAGCCTCCCATGGGCTGGGATTACACGTGTGCAGCATCATGCCCAATCTGAGTTGTCCTCTCAGTGCACCCCAGGGGTGAGGCCCACACAGGCCTAAGGATCAACTTCTGGCCCCAGGGCCTGTTTGCAGGCACTTTAATCCATTCTGCTATTTGGCTGGCCCTTACATGAATCTCTTACGTGAAGCTAACTAGTCCTGTAAGGCGGGGATCTTTGCTGTTGTGTTATCTATGTGTGGTTAGGATCAGTGACACGGCCTGTCCCAGATTGACCTCAGTCACAGTAACAGAAAAGACACCTGGTAGCTGATTGTGATGCCCTAACTCCAGGAGCATTGGTAGTAAGTACCCATGATAAGCCTGCTGAGAACAGACTAACTCTGCTAACTCAAAATCGTAGTGAGAAGAGCAGCACTGGGATTGACCACGCAGAGGAGATGGAGCGGCTGCTGGAGAACTCCTACCGCTTGGCTGAGGACCTGTCCAACACAGCCCGGGAGCTCAGGGTGCTGATTGACGACTCGCAGAGCGTTATTTTTATCAATCTGGACAGGTGAGAATACGTCTCCTGAGACTAAGGCTCTCCTTTGTACACTGATTATTGTAAGGTAATAAAGTCTTTCAGGAAGTGTCATTTTGGCTTTGGCTTTGGTTTTTTTGTTTGTTTCTCTTTTGGTTTTTTTGCAGAACCAGGGATTGAACTCAGGCCCTTGAGCTTGCCAGGCAAGTGCTTATTCTACTGAGGAATAATGTCAGTTTGAAGGGAATTACACATCATGATCTGTGGCCACTGCACAGAAGCGGTGTGTGGTTCGCTTGCTTTCTGAAGGCGTAGGTTAAGCCAGGTGCTCTCAATTAGATGACTGATGGACTCGAGCTATGCTCTGGGTTGTTCTCCCCTCTAGCCACCGGAATGTGATGATGAGGTTGAATCTACAGTTGACAATGGGAACCTTCTCCCTTTCACTCTTTGGTCTCATGGGTGTTGCTTTTGGCATGAATTTGGAATCTTCCCTTGAAGAGGTAAGAAAATCTTATTTTAACAATTTAGAGCCTTTGTTTGTTTATTCACTCATTTTTATGGCCGACTCAGCCCGCCCCAAGAGCAGGGCTGGCGCAGCATGTGGTGCCAGGGATCGAACCGCGGTCCCTGAAGCTGCCCAAGCTTTCCCAAGCAGGCGCTTTAGACCACTGAGCCATCCCGCTGGGCCCTATTTTAACAATTTAGTAGTGTGGGGTTTTTTTGGTTTTTTTTTTTTTTTTTGGTGGGACCAGGGTTCAAACTCATGACCTTGCACTTGCCAGGCAGGCACTCATGCCACAGAGCCATCTCCCCAGCCCCTATTTTGTGATATTTTTGTGATCTTTTTTTAGTGGATTTTTTTTTTTTTTTTAATCTAAGCTATATACTCTCCTAGTGAGCTAAATATTCACTGTGTCTCAGGATTTAGGTAATACTGTAGGCCCATTACAACATAGATATAAATGTAGCCTATGTTACTTTGTTTCTCAAGATATGTAACAGCATGAGGAAGTTTGGTAACACACAGTGAGGCAATGTTTTTTCCTTCTTATGTATCTGACAGTATACTTGGAAATTTGCATATTATATTTGGCTCAATCATCACAACTCTAAAAATAACTATATTATCTCTACTTTGTAGGTAGAAAAATAGTAAAAGTTAAGTAACTTGTCCCAGGACACAGAGCTAGAAAATAAGAGTTAGGACTTCAACTCAGAGACAACTTTCCACTCAGCTCCCCTGCATTCCACATGCTCGCAGCGCTGAGGGCTCCAAGGGCTTTCAGAGACTGTCACTGTTCCGCTTTCTGGCAGTGGTCTGAATGTGCAGTTGGCAGCCTGGTGCTTGATTCTGTGCTCATCAGTCCAGAGGTCTGCTGTCCCTTTCTGGCTTTTGCCCTGATCCAGTGTACATCCTCCCTCATCAGGACTGCTGTAACAAGAGTTCTTTTAAAAACATAAATATTATGGCACTGCTTGGTGGCTTTCAGGTAGCCGTGAGATGGAATCCCTTGGTCCATGTGCTGTGATTTGGTCTACTGCCCTGTAGCCTCAGCCACTCAGGGCAGTTTTCTAAAGTCTCCTCTGACATGCTGCCCCTGCACCACTCCCTTGCCCTCCTGCCATTATTGCCTAGTTAACTCCTACTCATCTCTCAGGTCTCAACTTCCACCATTGCATGACCCAGACAGAAAAAATAATGCTCTTCACAGGTAACCCTGTGCTTCCCTCTGTACATGCTCTAAACTTCCAGTGCTTGTTCAAAGTCTGCAAAAGATTAAGCTCCCTGAGGCAAAGTCAACACCAGTCATTACTAATGCTTCCTCTGATGAAATGTAAAAGGAAGGAATACGTTTGTTCATTGGTTCATTCTCTTCACAATACAAAAGCTTCTTACAAAATAAAGTGTTTAAATAAATTTATTCCAATAAAAGACATACTGACATTAACCCACCCCTAAATACTCACCCCACCCTTGCTTCAAGTACAATTCTTGCTTGTATCTAAAGCAGATCTCAAGGTCTTTCATGAGTGTCTGTACTACGTAGTATCAGAAGTGTGGTGACTGCTGCTGCTGAGTGTGGAAAGGCAGACTTTTAAAGACATTAGTGTGTCCTTGCCTACACTGTTCACTAGATCTGGTAACCTGGGACTTTGGGCTCTTGCCCAGAGTCAAAATGACCATAAAAGTTACATGTTTGGAATCAGTTCAGGACATGAAGGTCAGCCATGACAGCACAACTACAGACATAAAAGAGGATTTGAATTGCTTTAGTAGGTGACAAGAATGATGAGATAAGTGTGTTTGAAGCACTATTCTGAGAATGGTGACATTGTCTTTCACTATAATAAATTTTTAGAATTGAAATACTCACTGCATTTTTTTATCATCCCTCCTATGTTGTTAATGTCTTGTATGTTAGTTCTCAGGGCTGCTGTATGCCCATAAAACAGTAAGTCCCTGGCCTAGTGGAGATTACATTATAGAGGAGAGAGGTAATAAAGTACATTCAGTGCTAATTGCTACAAAGAAAAATAGAGCAGGTAGAGGGACAGAGGCTGCTAGGCAGTCATACAGGAAACATTTTAAGAGAGCGTAATGGAAGTGACATTTGGCAGGACACCTAAGAGAAGAGCGAAGCTGGGGAAATCTGGTAGACAGCATTCCAAGCAGAGGGAGCCATGTGTCAGAATAGCCCAAATGAGCCAAACTTTTCCACAGCAAGAAGGTTGCAGAGGCCAAAAGACGGTGCATGGGGGAAAGTGGCAGAAAATGAGGCCAAAGAGAAAGGGCTGCGGTATGCCCGAAACTGGACCTCACCTGACAGATCTCAGAGTAACAGGCTCACTAAGAACGTGGCCATTTGGGTAAGGTATATATGGAACATAAGTTAATTTCATTTTAGATTCCTCATATCTGTGTATATGCAAATGTTCCAGTTTTGAGGACTATAAGCTGGAAATTCAAAATACGTTGTATGTCTTCATGATTAAATCTATATATATGTAAACACAGACTGGAGAGGAACAGTAAAGGCAGTTACAAATGGCTTATAGATGATAGGATTTGAGCCTTGAGATAACTTTACCCTCTGGTTTACTATAATTCTTGGCCTCTGGGGATTACAGCGGTACTTGGTTTTAGTTTGCTCTGAATAGCAGGCTTCCTTGGTATGCTGGGGCAGTAATAGTGGAAGACACTTTGAGGAACCTGGCTTGTGTGATGGAATTGAACTGCTCTCCTTTAGGACCACAGAGTGTTCTGGCTGATCACAGGGATCATGTTCATGGGAAGCGGCCTTATCTGGAGGCGCTTGCTTTCGTTCTTGGGAAAACAACTAGAATCTCCTTTGCCTCCTAAGGTAAGATGAGTGCGGTTTACTCTCTGTCTCAGAGAGTTACAGTCACGGGCTCTGCAGTCACACAAGCTAGGCTTAAGTTGTCTAGCCCTGCACAAGTTATGAAACTTCTGTAAATCTCGCTCAGTTTCTCTTTCAGTTAACTCAGTACTCCTGCCTGCTAGGATTATTGAGAGAATTAGATGAGATAATATGTCAGAAATGCCTACACAGCAAACAAATGGATTTTGTGCAGAACATTCTGGCAAGCATGATACATGTAGACAAATGGTGCAACCTCTGGTGCAAAGTTGTCTTAATCAAACTGAGATGCACAGACGTTTCTATTAAGAAAATATAAAGCTTTCCTCCCCTGTTTCATCTTTGTATTTGAAGATAACTCCTTGGGGGCCAAACTAAGAGCTCAGTGGACTAAAGCACCTGCTTAGGCAGAGTGCAGCGACCCTGGTTCCTTCCCTGGCATGCTGTGCTGGCCCCACTCATGGGGCATGCTGAGACGCAATTGAGACTGTACATGGAATCCCAGCACTTGGGAGGCTGAAAACAGGAAAATCAGTATGAGTCTGATCTATATAGTGAGACCCTGTACACCCTGCTCTAAATACAGAAGAAAAAATAAAAGATAACTCCTTGGGCATAAGTACTTAAGATGTTGACATATGGCTATAGTCCTTCCTTTTATATCATTTTACCAGTGGCAGTTCTTTCAAGAAAGACCCAGACTAAAATGAAGTTTATTCTGCTTTCTTTAGATGTCATCTTTACCTAAAAAGTCTCTCCTGGCAGACAGAAGGATGGAAATGAAAAACAGCCTCAGGCCGGATGGACTTGGGTCAAACAGAGATATCCTAACAACCCGTTAGCAACAGCGTGGCAGAGATTACATTTTTTTATATTTCAGATACTTTCTTTTATAGAGTCATACACTTGGGAAAAGAAAATTAATGTTTAAATTACAGTGTCTGATAATGTTATGGCTATTGCAATACTAGGAACAGATTGCATTTCCAGAATTCCAAGTAAATAGCCAAAGATTGTTTTATGGAAAGCCAAAAACCACATTTCCTAAGGACTTTGAATACTGTTTTTATAGCTAGGGTGTCAGACATAGAGAATAATGTAAAATAGACGTCTGTAGATTTTATTTATACATAAAAGTGCAATCTCATGCTGACCAAAGCCTCAAAGTTCTCAAGCCCACAGATTCTGAGGTCAGTTACTGGTACTTCTTAGTATAGGAAATCTTAGTATAGGAAATTCAAGTGCATTCCTGAGATGCTAACAAAAAGACTTTGCTGCCCTTAAGCTCTGGCAGCTTGTGCTTTAAAACCCATCCTTGTATAACCTTTTATTTGCCCCTTTTTTACAAATGGTAAATAAAAAGATAGAATGGAGAAACAGCATTTTACTCTCTACCCCAGAACTATTTTCCTTTGCTTGACTAGACATAGAGCCTTTGGAAGTAAAGTTGAAAGGAAGTTTTTCTTTCTGTTACTGTTTTATAGCTAATTGATTTTCTGATTTCTAAAGATCTTTAAAGCCATCTTACCCATAATGAAAATGTACATAGTTGAACTAATTATATATGTATCAGTGGTCTACAGTGCCTCTTTAGGCAAGATTAGGCTAACCACAAGCACTGCGGTTCAATCCTCTGCACCACATGTTGCATCAGCCTAGAGCAGGCTGAGCCAGCCATAATATAAGAAAGAAAAAAGAAACAACTAATTATGTGTGTGCACTTCAGACGTTAACAATTGCCCTAAGACAAGAGGACAGGTAGCTATTAGACTTCTGGCACTTACGTTCATAGTAAGTTTGGTTTAAAACAAATAGCTCACAGGGGCCCGGTGGGATGGCTCAGTGGTCTAAAGCGCCTGCTTGGGAAAGCTTGAGCGGCTTCAGGGACCCCGGTTCGATCCCCGGCACCACATGCTGCACCAGCCATGCCTTCGGGGCAGGCTGAGCCAGCCATAAAAATAAATAAATAAATAAACAAACAAAAGTTCTGAAACAAAAAAATAATAAATAAAATTTAAAAAAATAATAATAAAACAAATAGCTCACATAAGTCTGAAAACTGTATCTTAAATCTTATCTGCCATTGTATAGATTTTGGAGGTTAATGCAGTCACATACTAGAATGTTGTTACACATGCCCCCCCAAAAGTAGTAGGATGGCCAGAGCAGCCCTTGTACTAGCTAGAAATGCAGTCAGCGGCCCTGCCCTGATGGTGCTGAGGATACCTGGGCACCCTAATGTAATGAAATGTAGGGGTCTGTTTACCAGGTGGTTTGATGAGAGGATCACGATATTGCTCCATTAGCTTATTGGAACATCTGAAGTTACAGAAAAGTTCTCCCTACCCTGTGTAGAAGCCATTAGAAGGAGGTTGAGGCAACTGCAGGGATAGAGCAAACAGTCTGGACTGGTCTTAACCCTTTTGGCAAGGACCAGTGGGTCAGGACACCCTCACGGTATGGATACTATGGTGGGAACATGAGGACCTCCAGTGGTGGAAATCCTGCTGACCATCAAGATCACCTTTAAGACTGGGTTTTACTTCATAGGGGACACTTCAAAGCACCGTGGTCTTACCACTGTAAATAAGTACTGTGATCTATGAAGACTTGGAATCCCAGAGGACAAAGTTTAAGATTAGGCTGTAGGGTTGAGTTCTGGTTACTTTCCTTCCCTAGTTTTTAAGCTCAGGTAAAATGATTCTATTTGATCATGTCCCACTAGTAAAAGTAATGTAGCTACCTCAAACATCTGCTAAATGGAATTTACAAACGTTTTTTTAAATTCTTGAAGGTGATTAGGGCAGAAATGATTTTAAAATACCAGCTCTGCCTCCTGGTTGCAAAGTATTTCACAGTGTATTTCTTACAGTAAAGTTCTTGTAATAGCACAGCCAGCGCAAAGTGGTACAACACATTGGTTGTAAATTTTTTTTTGTGGTACTGGGGATTAAACTTAGGACCTGGCATTTGCCAGACAAGCACTTATTCTACTGAGCTGTGTCCCCAGCCCATGGGTTGTAAATTCTGAAGTAAAGAGAGAACTTTGGTAAAGAAAAGTAGTAAAGTGTCAGGCACTAGGATATGTGAAGAAGCAAGCACTTCAAAGTATACCCATACCACTCTTAACATAAGTTATCTAGGGGGCTTCTGATCCAGTGTGGGCAGAACTGATGTCCTTTTGGTATGCTATTAGTTACCTTGCGCTTTATTTATTCTAGATAAACATGGGCTGTGAAATAACTATTAAAGTGTTTCACATTAAAAATGTACTGTTTTGTCTTTTTCCAAGAATTACAGTTTTTTGTTTTGGAGTCAGCAACATTAAAGTCACAGATTTACCAGGCATGCTGATACACATCTGTACTCCCAGCTCTTGGGAGGGGGAGGCAGGAGGTTCGCTGTAAGTTTGAGGCCAACCTGGCCTCAGCTACACAGTGAGACTTGGTCTCAAAAATTAAAGTTACAGCTTGAACTTAGCATTTCCTTCACTCCTATAGCAACGGCTCAGCAGTGGAGGGTCTGCGGCTCCCAAGCACAACTCGGTCTCACCTCAGTCACTCTCATGACTGGGGCCTGTGATCTAAAGGCATAAAGCAGTTCCAGTCCTGCGGCCTTGGAGACAGTTGTTAGATTTAAGGTAAATAGGACATGGAAATATGTAGAGAGCTCACAAGAGCTTAACGTGAAGGTAACCAAGATCAACAGTTGCACATATTCAGATTTGTATGAGTGAGAAAACACAGATCTTTCCATCTTAGTTTAGTGGACTGAAAGTTTTATGTAGCTATTGAGATCAAGCATTAGACTGTCATGTATTTTCTGTACAACAGGTTTTTTTTTTTTTTTTTTTTTTGTATTTATCATATAAATTGATTTTCGGCTGTAGAACTGTAATTTGTTTTTGACAGGATAATATGGTTAAATGTCCTCTAAACTTAGAAATGGGCTCCCATTATTACAGGTTTTTAATCTTTACCTTAGGCTTGTCATTTGGAATATTCAGGCACTGAGGAAAAGGTAAATTCTGAGCTCAGTAATGGTCTAGTTTAACACAGTCCCCCTGGTGGTTCAGAGCCACCCAGCAGCAAGACATACATACAAACAGGAGCCTTGTGAACACTGTTCAGTGCAGCATGAAAACCCTGACACCTACATAGCAATGGCGGTGTGAAAGAATACATCCTCCTCTGAGGCCAGTGCTGATAAAAATCGGCTTCCATCCTGTTCTACACCCAGACATCTCTGCTTGCAAGTGAATTCAAGTAATTTCTTGTCTGCTAAAAATCCTTTTAAATAAAAATCATTCACATTGGTTAAATGAGCAGTGCTTAGTGCCCAAGCCAGAGGCCATCTGTGTTTGCCATTGTCCCTTGAGCTTGCCACCATGTAGAGGACACAACTGTGTGTCTTCCCACGTTGACCCACCTTGTGCACACAGCATAGCCACTGCAGCTTTCCTTGGTTTCTGATTTAACCTTTCAGCTAGATTTTACATCCTCTTTCCTCCTGCTAGTTTCTTCTCTGTCTCCAGAGAAACTAAAAAGGAACTCCTTTAATGTCATTTCACTAGTGTCAGAAGAAAGGGCTTCCTGTAGTGCAGAACAAGCAGGTTACTGTTAACTAGTTGTGCCTGTGGATGGACAATGTAGCCGAGAAGCTGTGTCCTTTCCTCCCTGTAAATGCTCTGCACCTGAAGCCTGGCCTCTGAACCCTCTAATGAAAACAGCCCAGAGCATGTAAGGCCAAGGCCCTCGCTCTTTCTCTTTGTCCCTCACTTGGTCACTTGCAGGCCAGACCTCTCTTGCTGCTCTACCTCTGCTGGCCCTCTAGCACAAGGAAACCTGTCATGGATGACTGAACTCTAGCACAGCTGAGAGCTCCAATGCCATCTTCATGAAGGTTTCTGAGGATGCAGAAAGTTAAGTTTTAAATTTGTCATTTACTACATAAAACATAGGAAATGGACTAATCCTTGTCAGAAAGGAGATCATAGTCCTTATAGGGCTGTGGATTATCCCTCACCCTACCCTTTTCTCCACTGTTTCTCAGTTTTTCCTGTGTACAGTGTTTTTTGTTACACTTTGATCAGAATTAGCCTCAAGGGTCAGACTATTTCTCATCACTGGGAAAGCACTCAAGTAGCCTAAAAGGAGGAAATGTTCCTGTGCTCTTGGTCTCAGAGGGTTTGTCCATGGCCATTTGGCTGTAGCTTTGGGCCTGTGACGGGGTCTGCATCATTCAGAGCTACATGGTGGAGTGGGGGAGAGCTGGAGTCCTGAGACACTCTTCAGGGCTAATTCTGCAGCCTGCTTCTTCGAATGAGGCCCAGCTCCTGCCATGTCTACCGGCTCCCAATAGGGCCACTGGTCAGGGAGAAACCTGCAACATGATCTTGCACATCCAAGTTCCAAATGCTAGCAGCTAGCAACGAAGGGTATTTTTAAAAGATGCTGTGTGGAGACTGTCCTGGAACATGACTGCAGAGAGCCCTTCCATACATCAGAGACAAGAGTCAAGGTTGTATGGCAAACAGGTCAGAGTAGAGGCAATAGGCTAGGAAGGAAGAAAGGCTGAAATGCAAAGCAAGCAAGAAAAGGAAACTTGAGAAGATAGAAGTAACTAGAATGTCTGCTAGTTTACAAGCTTCCGGTAGAATCATTTATTTCCAGATTTCGAGTCTTCTTCCAGGAGCCCCAGCACAGCTCTGCTGATGTGCCAGCTTGTCCACCAGAATGCTCATCCTGGTGGCAATTTGGAACAAGACCAAGGGGCAGGGAAAGAAGTGGAATGGACTCTAGCTGAGGCTATAGACATGCAGTGCCCCAGAGAGCCGGGCTCCCAAAGAACTCCTTCCAGCAGCAACGACAACTTGGTTCTGTAGGGGACACAACACAGAATCCATGAGCCATTCGTACGTCAGTCAGGTTCCTACTGCAGTCCAGGCAGCACGCTGTGCTGTAGAAACACAACCCAGCACAGTGGGCAGATCTGCACTTCAAGTATAAATGCCCCTCCTTCCAGCTACCACTTTCTGAATCTGCAAGAACCACAGGTGTGGAAGTGTACCGGATCCCCTCCAGCACATAAAGAATAAAAGAAAATCACCAGTGCATGCTTATTCTGGGTTCTCTGCTGTGTGGTACAGTGTAGACGACACAGGCAGAACACTGAAGACTTCCTCCTGGGCTGCCTTCGTGCATTCACACGTACCTGCTGCTGAAGTGTTTAGCCCTAGTCTCACAGCTGCCTTCAATACCCGCTATGCGTTGTTCAACAGTGATCTCAGCAACTCTTCATGCTCACTAACAAGTGTGATCCTCGAGGAATGGGTGATCCAACTATGTTGGTTAGAGAAAGGTGTGATGGTTTCTCACTGATTGACTTACATCTTTAATCTCCTGATAGAGTCAAGAAATAATAATGGCTAAAGTGTGTTGAGACTATCGTGTCAAATTCTAGGCTTAGCCCTTTGAACTCTTTCAGTACTCCAGTGTCAGTTAAAAGGGAAAATCTAAATTTTCAGAAAAATTAACCAAGTGGCAATTTCTTTTTCTCTTCCCTTATTGAGGTACTGATTTACTAACTGTGCTTATATTTTGGGGGTGACCTCCACCTGCTTTCCATTTCCTGAGCAAGCTCTCCACATTCCTCGAGTCTTACAGTCCCTAGCCGCTGCCTTGTCAAGCGGTCCCTAGCCGCTGCCTTGTCAAGCTGAGTCTTCACCTTCCCAGCATAGCGCAGGGCCCACAGGCTCTGCAAGGCTGGTCCTGACCGCCTAAATTGGGCACTGATAGGAGCTATGCCCACGGTCCGGGTGCTCTTGCCTGCCTCTTGGCTCAGGGTAACACTGTTACACGGCTCACTTAGCTCACTGATGGCAGCGTCCTGTGACAAGGTTCGGAAATCTGAGCAGTGGCAGCGTTTTGTAGGAGCCTGCAGAGGGCATCTGATTCTGGCTGCTGCTGCTGCTGCCAGCTACATACTGCTCATTTACCCTAGAAAGGAACCCGTCTTCAGTCTTCAAAGTCATGGCTTTCACTTGAGTCTCAGAGAAAGGCCACTCTGGTCATTCTCCGATTGTCAGTTTCCATGTTTTAAGCATCATAGTTGAGCCCCAGTCACTGAGCTGCCGCCGAGGACTCAGCTGCCTTCCCCTTGAGCCCCCTGCTTCCCGGCGATCCGTCCCCCCAGCCCACCTTCTCCCTCAGTCGCCTTCCGCAGGCCGTTTCACCGAGGAAAAGAAACAGTATCGTATGTCCGCTATCCAGAACCTCCACTCTTTCGACCCCTTTGCCGATGCAAGTAAAGGTGATGACCTACTTCCTGCCGGCACTGAGGATTATATCCATATAAGAATCCAACAGAGAAACGGCAGGAAGACCCTCACCACTGTCCAAGGGATCGCTGATGATTATGATAAAAAGAAACTGGTGAAGGCGTTTAAGAAGAAATTTGCCTGCAATGGTACTGTCATCGAGCATCCAGAATATGGAGAAGTAATCCAACTCCAGGGTGACCAGCGCAAGAACATATGCCGGTTCCTGGTAGAGATCGGACTGGCCAAGGACGATCAGCTGAAGGTCCATGGGTTTTAAGTGCTCGTGGCTCACCGAAGCGTACATGAGGATTTCCTTGCAATGAGTAGAACGCCCCTTCAGTCCCTTGTCACGAGTTTAAAAACCTCACAGCTTGTATAATGTAACCATTGGGGTCCGCTTTCGCTTGGACTCGTGTAACTCCTTCATGCAATAAGCTGAAAAGAGCCATGCTGTCTAGTGTGGAAGTCCCTCATTAAACGGAGCTCACGCACTGTGCTGTGGGCAGTGTGTGGCTGGAACTGCAGTACCCTGATGTTTCAGCTGAGATCTGAGACAGCAATGTCTGGCCAGGGGCTCCCCCTGCACAGTCCCTTCACCTAGGAGAAGGTCCCCACCTGAACAGCCCAGGGACCCAGGGGAGTGCAGGGTGAGGTCGCAGCATGGCTGCGCCGCTAGTGGGACCCTCTGGTAGCCAAGAGCCCTGGAGTCCAACCTGACCTGGTGACAGTTGTGTCACCTTCCCTCCAGGGAGATAATGTGCCCAGCTGGCCACCCAGGTCATCAGACCTCTAGATAAGGGACACCATGCCCCTGCCCAAGAGCTCAGCCTGGAGCAATTAAACTTCTGACAAGGGAACACTGACCTGAGCTGGCTTCGGAGCTGACAGCTGCCCCAGAGTGTGAAGTAACAAACTGGGTTTGGTTTTCTTCTGATTTGATGTTGTGTAATGTATTTAAGCCCTTATTTAAATAAAGCTTGTTTTCACAAGTGAAAAAAAAA